>JAPYZI010001142.1:0-35742 GCA_030523105.1 Ophioninae sp. A BG-2022a | reverse complement strand
GAATTTCAAAGTTGGACCATCGATTTTTGCAAATTTTTCCATACATACCCCTTTGCCTCTTTTTTAGCGATTTTTCAAGTGGACTTTCCGGGGAAACTAAAAGAGATATCGATACGAATCCAACGCCATTATTTAAGTTAGGCAAAAAGCTTTTCCAAACACCTCCAATGAACCTCCGTAGCAGATAAGAAGCCCACCGTACGACCTTTTGAAATTTCGTGATTTCTGAGATTTTTGAAAAGTCGAAAATTTTTTTTTCCGTTTTCCGTTTTACGAAAATGCGAAAAACCTTTTAGGAATATGTTTTCCGTAGAAATTAAGGGTTTAGGGAGAACTAAATGGTAAGCTTGTTGAACTATTAATAATAATTCAGGTGTTGATTCTGGAACTATACATGCTTGGATCAATAGACACAGAATTTCACCCTCATTTCATCGATGACATTCCGTCGTGGGACACCCTGTATATTACAATACCTGTAAGAAGAAGCAGGGCACGACTATGCCTCGAAGCATAACATCTACAGGAGTAGGAAGGACACCATCATTCTCCCAACGTTTATGCCCACGAGAGAAAGCGAGAGCGAGAATGAAAACAGCCGCCAGCGCCGTTACACGAGAACTACCAATGGGGGCAGCCCCCAGCAGAATCGGCAACATATAAACTATCCTTCTATGTACGCTGCTTCGTTGACAATACAAATGTGTCACACTTCGTTCACTTTCCTAATTGTAAGGCTCACCTGCAGGTGGCGCTAGTTATATCGTGAGAATATTCTTGCAATACTTTTGTGCTCATACGCATGTATA
Organism: Ophioninae sp. A BG-2022a; assembly: GCA_030523105.1. NCBI lineage: Eukaryota > Metazoa > Arthropoda > Insecta > Hymenoptera > Ichneumonidae > Ophioninae sp. A BG-2022a. The sequence continues at coordinate 34,933 of JAPYZI010001142.1, read as the reverse complement.
GGGAATACTTACGTTCGTAAACAATCATAGAGTTACAAATGGAAAACAATTATTTATGGCTTAGAAATAGGTTCTACAAAATATTATCAGTGAATCCGTTTTAGAAAATTCTCTTGTTACACTAGCAAATAAATACTGGTACAAAAATTTTCCGTCTCGCTTCCCGCTGTTTATCATTATTTTTTTCCTATTTCGAACAATACATGGCATTTGTATTGATACGTGGAAAATTATAAGCGTGACGACAAAGTGGATCTTCCAAATCGCTATAACGAAGATAAATCAGTAGATGGTAAACTACGAAAAAACGTGGCATTGGCCGAGTGTCAAAACGGTTATGCAACCCAACGTCAAAAGAAGACAAAGATAACGGCCGGTGATAGGAACCCGGAACAGTCTAGCGCACATTTTCAGCGACGACGTATAGAGCAATATTGTGTCTAGATCCTCGCCAGGTGTAGCCTGATAAACGAACGGTCGTATTCGAACTTCGTGGCCGATACTTTGTATCATGGAGCATGCTGTCGTCAAACGGGCGGCCTGAATATCAAAAATACGAGTCAGACTATTGAAAATTATAAATTGCTCAAGTAACATTAATATAGTTTAAAGACCTCGTTTTTACATCCAGCTTTAAGGGATTCCTAATTATTTATAACTATACCGTGATAAATAAGAACCGGATAAATGTATAAGATAAAAAACAAATCGTTTACTTTTCTATTTTCAGTGGCAGTGATAAAATCCTTGAGGCAATGATTTTCAATACGTTGTTATAGAAAGTGATCGATCACCTGCATAAACGGCGCAAGCGATATGAGTATCCATAGCACAACGTTAACAATGTTGATCCATGTCATAGCATTCGTTTTAACGTCTATACTGTCGTACTTGAGTAACCATGCAGTGCCAGCAGCTGCCCAAGACAAATTAACGATTGTGTAGATGCAAACTGCAGGTCCAAGATCGTCGTTGAAGTATTTCAGCAATTTTTTAAACTCTGATATTTCCTGAGCCCCAAACAAATAGATTTTGTTTATTTTTCGTCGATCGAAGGCAACTCTCCAATGCTTACCTTCATCCAATCTATCGCTGGCTGCGTGTGCTGAAGAAGCTTGGCTCTCAGAAAAGTAAGATGAGAGATCAATAGTTGTCCTTGCAAGCAATAACTCGTTATTATTGTTCCCTGTACCATGTCGTGCCACAGAGTACAAATTATTAACAAAATTTTTGCTGTTAGTTTAACTTGATCCGGGCTGAAAAAAAAAATATCATAAATTAGGCGTAACCTAGCAAATCTTGCAAAACCCTGCAGAACCGTCGTAATGATTGTCTTCCTCACCTGTGCTCCAACCATTGAAACATTATAGTGCCTCGTGCCATCATAACATTGACCGTGACGAGAGCCATTGTCATCCAAACAACGCTCATGCCTATGAAAAGCCAGAGTACTCTGACCAACTTTTTCTGACTTCCTCGATTAACAGGATTCGAGGACAGGAGAAAAGCTCGTTCCATTAGATTCTGTAGCTGCTCGTTCTCTTTTATTCGAAACAAATAGACGGTATAGAGATAAGCTACCAGATGAAGAATACTCGGTATCAGGTAACTGAATACTGCGTTTCCGTAACAAATTTGCTCGTAGGCACGAGCTTTTGTTACGTTAAGGGTGACTTCGTATTCGATGGGCAATAACTTGTAACAAAATCCTCTGTCTCTCCTGCAACAGTGTCAATTATTTTGGGACAAATGAACGTCGCTTAATACCATTCTGTTTTAATTAATAACGTTATTCGTTTTGAGTACTATCTAGTAGACACACTTGACAGGAAAACAATACATAAAAGATTATCTTTACCTGAAACAAGCCATGTACTGAAGAATATATCCAATGCACATGAAAACTGTAACTTGGAGTGTGTGAAGACTGGCAAGCACACAGTTTCGTGAAAAATGCTCGGAATCGTCGGTGCTCGTATGCTTGAGTCCCATTACAGCCAATAGTCTCAGGTAAGGTATCAAAATTTTGTTTTTGCAGTAATGCAAAACAGCGGATATACTCAAATTTTCGTAATCTGGCGTTTCAGTGATAACTCCGACCTGGAAAGATTTCAGGACTGTTATCAACGAGCTTTGTATTAAAAGATAATTCAACTGCAAAAGAAAAATGGCATGAAACAGACGGATTCTAATAGAATCTTACTTCTGTGCTCCGTAACTGTAAATCGGACAGTACCGAGATTTGTCGTCGATTCCCTTCGACGTTCGATGGATCCTTGCCGTTGGATGATCCATGAGAATTTGAATTTGTCTGCGAATTACAAAAATACGCAAAATTTTATAAATTTCATATTTGCTTTCCATTAAAAACGGCGCTCACGTTTTTTTCCAGGCCACGCACAAACTCGTCGACCAAAGAAAAGAAAAAGTGCAGTATTTACTGGTTTCAGGTACAATACAGTAGATTCGTGAAAAATTTTTGTATATCGCATTGTGAAATACGTCGAGATTCCACTGAGTATATGTCGTTGTTTATTTACCCATCCCGTCGGATGCGCGAGAGACGCGCGATCCTCACCCCGTATTGTTATGATTTCGATAGTGACTCGCTGTAGAGGACGGAGAAAACAAATACACGTACGGTTAGTTTTCTCGAAGAACTCGTGAGTACTCACCTGCGACATTTGTAACACGGGGCACAAAGAACTTTCAAGCTTAAAAATACAATTGTATGGGTTTGTTGAACGCCGGGAGTGTACCGAACGAAGTACTTTTTTTTTGTTTCACTTTTTATCATCATCCTCGAGATGACTTTTCACCTTTGCACAGAGACTATCTGGACTTGTTCGCTCGAGAGAAATTATTTCACGCGCATTATCGAATCCCGACTTTTTTCGCCACACCATTCGCTCATCGAATCGTAGAAGAGCGTATTGGAAATTGTATAGGATTATTCAAATTGTGTCTGTGTATACATTTGTTTTTTTTTATTCTTGAAACTTCAGATATTTGTTCAGTACTTTTTTTTCCCGATATTCCCGGCTGGTCGCAGTAGCCCTTTATTTTCTTTCCTGTGCCTTTTGACCTGATCCCTCGACTTGCCAGTTGCTTTTCGCTGAGAATGAAAAGAAATGAATTCGTGACAATTGAATCTAACGTTGACGGAGTTGTCGAATTTTTCTTTACGAATGCGAATTTATTCACCTTGCCCGTGGTAAACGTCATTTCTCGATTTCCGCGTGAACCCGTAACTCTTACGCTGTGATTCTCTTCGTCGCGCAGTCTCTCTCCCAGAGTAGCCCTGCGTAATAACAAAAATACAGTTACAACACAATTTATAAAAATGTAATTCACTCTTCTGTTAAATTAATTATGTCGAAGTAAATTGGGGAAATACCGAGTTTAAAGTATTCAAATAATGATAATAAGTCCGATGTTTCTTACTTGTTTCGCTTTTTCATATAAGTTCGTCCATTCTTGAATTCAACACCTTCCTTGACCTCGAAGAATTTCGGCTGCGTGTCTCGTTGCTTCGGATTGTCTTCGTCCTCCTTTGCAGCATCGGCAGCTTCTTCCTCCATCGCTTTTCTCTTCTCGTTTCTCTTGACAAGTCTGTAATTCTTCTGTACTTCTTTGACCCAAGATTTCTCGTCGTCCGAGCTCTCGTCTAAGCTGGACCCACCGTCGTCTTAAGAAAAGAAAGTAATACCATATTTATGCAATGTTCAATTGCGTTATAAATCGACGAATATATTCTTGATCGATGAGTTCTTACCATGAGCCTCATCGATTTCTTCCTCCTCAACGGCGGTGAGATGGAGCTTTTGATTGCGATCGACGATTTCGCGCAGTTTTTTAGCTCGGCCTTTGTCGAGCTGAGAAATAACGGGATTCAAAAGAGAGTACTCTTCGGATTCTTTGTCGACCTGGAAATCTGGATTGCTGAAGAGAGCCTTGAAACGATTGTCTTTCAGGATATTGCTAGCCGCAACTGTAGCACTCTTCTTCTTCTTCTTCTTCCCTGCGACATCGGTCTCCATGTCCATTAATTTCAATGCCAATTCTTTATTCACGTCCGGTAATTTTTCAATTTGAACTCTGTTGCCCCTATTCTCATCGAGCTTTTCTCGAATTTTCTTCTTCTTGTATTCCTCGAAGGCAAACGGTTTTATGACGTCTCGCGCCTTCCTGTACAATCTAATGTCCATGAAATAACCGTGCATGTAAGCCCTCAAGAGATTCGTTCCTTTCAAGTGCGAAAGATCCAACTCTTCGAGTTCTTTCTCCGTGATGAATTTGTAATCGTCGTAGATCGTTTCGTGATCAAGTTCCTCGAGCTCCTCCGTTAGATTGTCGAGGAAACCGCTCCAACTTGGGGCCGGTCCGAGACTCGGTATGTAATACGTTTGCATTTTGCTGTTCTCATTGGCAAGGAAAAGCATACCGGTGTTTGGGATGACGCACAGATCGTTCAAGTCGTATTGCGCCTCGATCGAAGTGTATAATTTTCCCTAAAAAGTATTTTTCAAATATATTTTCAATTTTTCGTAAACATATGAATATCGTTGTTGCATATCCTTTCATTGTATTCTACGTACAGTCTGTTTTTCCCATATTTTCACAATGGAACTGTCCATCGAATAAACGAGTTCCATTTTGTCATGAAATTCGATATTTCTTATGGGTAATCCGTACATGTGGTCTTTTACGATAAACGGCTTGTTCGAACGTATGTCATACAGTAAAACCTGACCCGTCACTGTACCCACTCCCAGGGTTAAAGCACCGTGAAATTTAAGAGCAGTGATCGACGGTACAGCTTTCAAACTGCAGAAAAATAATTAATAACATTAGTTAATTCCCAAGAATCTTCCAACGGAAATATCCGGAATATTAGCAGTTACTTGCTATCCTGGGTGACACAATCGAATCCGCAATCCAGAGTGCCCACTTTGTTACGAACACGGGGATCCCAGGCTTCTACGCGACCCTCTTGAGTTCCCACAGTCAGTAAATTATGTACAGGATTTATACTACACTTATTTATCGCCGCTGATTCGCTCGTGAATGGCTGCAAAAACTGTCCTCTCTCCAAGTTCAATCGATAAATCTCGTTGCTGTAATTTTCATTGTACAAATTATGCAATATAAACTTTAAGAAACGATCCAGTAAGACGATCATGAAGATTTCCAAAAGTGTTCGTATAAAGGTTTGAATTACCAGTCGAAAGTTTCTTACCTTACGCCAACAATGAATAAATCACAAGACGGATAATGGTAATCCATGTCCCGCCCGAATCTAGGTATTCTCAGCCTATAGTATTTGCCATGAGCTGCGTGGAACTCGACATGCCGATCGCAGTGAAGGAATATTAGCTAAATTGACAAAGTACAATTAGAAATTATGAAATCTCTTGGAATTGATTAACACTTCGTTGCCAAAGGCGCATCTTTATTATCATTGTACTGCATATACCTTGCTGTAATCATCAGACAGAACTTGGAAAGTAACAACCTCTGAGTCGAAGCATCTCTCGAACTTCAGTGACAAATTATTGACGTCAAAACATTTGACTCGTGGCTTATAGATTCCAGTCGCTAATATATACTGGCCATCTTTAGATATTCTCATAGAGGTACTAACTCCAGGCATATCAAAATCTTGTATGAGTTCGATGCGTCTTCGAATATCTAGCGAGGCAAAAGAAATTGTGATCAGACACATGCAAACTTTTATTGAACGTTCAGTGCTTTCCTCAATGACTCACCGACATTTTTCTTCAACAAGCTTCTGCGTTTTCTTTCGGACAGCCACTGGAAATATAAGACGCATAATAAAAAAAGTTGTCACTGCTTCAGCTGTTGCAAGACTCCACATTTGGTCAGATTGGGAAAACAACTAGTTGTCAAGTAGCTTGGAAGGTTATGCTTCAATAATAAAAACTTTATGACAGCAATACTACTATACGAGAGCAACAAACAAATGCCAAAAAAGTATGTCGATCATTTCGTCTACACGTTTACTTGTTGTACGCGATTTTCGCAAACATAACCTCATAAAGCATAGAATAATTATGTACCTCCGGCAGAGATTTTCCTGCGCTCAAATTGTAGATCTTCACATTGTTTGGATTTGAGACCTGCATCTCGGAGAAGCTCTAACAAATTATATCAATATAAATATAAGGATATCTCCTTAATTGTAAATCATAATTGCAGGTGACGTTATTTCGAAAACAAAAGTTCGAAAAACTGCAATTTATAAAAAAGCACGTGGCGTTGAAGAGTGACGTCACCTATGCAACAGTTTCTACTTTACCGATGCGTTTCAAGCGCCATCTGCCAGCTTCAGTCATCAGCTGTGCGAGAACTTGAGAGCCTTCCCCTATGAACGCACACCAACGCACGGAGGGGACAAGGAGAATAATCTTTAGAAACAGATACTAACGTAATTGTTTGACAGTACATATTACAACCGCATTGTCAGCGCTCCGGGTTTCGTGGATTATTTTTTATTTTTGAAGCGGGTTGGAGGATCGAGAGAGGGTTGGGAAAAAAAGCACGTAAAATCTCTCGGGATAAAAATACATCACGTATCGATCGTGTTCTTTCGTGACGTTGTTTCTACTTTATACACTTTTGTCGCGCTTCTCGATTCGTCTCGCCCTGAATCTGTGACGGAAAGGGACAAAATACCCGCACCATGTCCTCGGATGGTGATAACACACACAGTTTAGTTGGAGGTAATGTCATCATGTCCGAACATTTCCATAAGTCTAATACGGAGCACAGCTGTACAGCCGTAACTGCGGATACCGGTGTAATTTGCGGAGAGACCGAGGGCCTCCGTATTCTCGATCAGTTCCGTCAAATTTACGAGGCGAGGATGCAAAAAATCGAGCAGGACGAGGCAACCGGTAGCGAGGCTGATTTCATACCCGTAAGTTTTATAATCTCGAACCTCGACTCTTAGAACCCTGTAAACTCTAAAATTGTCTAACTACGCTATGCTACTTTTCATGAAATCAACAAATATCCTATCTCATTTTTAATCTGAATTTACCATTGTAGATGAAGCTCAATGTAATGAGAGAGTGGATCAAAGACTTGGGCGAACAGAACATCATGCTTGTTCGCACTGTGGAAGACTTGGAGCAAGCCGCGTGCTACAGGGTAAAAATATTAGAGGAAAAGTTAAGAGAAACTGCTGGGATTGTATCAGAAAAAATGTCGAGGCTAACAAAGCCCACTGAAGATGTGAGCATTTTCTCATCCTTCTTTTGTACTGAATAAACATTCTACAATAGTATCCTGTCATCCGTGACCATCGAATAAATATGTTTTGCTAATAAAATAGTATGATGCATGAAAGTAAAGATAACTTATCATAAATGATAAGAAAATATAAGTAACTATACTATTTCCACAGACTGTGATGAATTTATCATCACGGATCTATCAACTGGAAAAGGAAGAGGAAACACTACAGGCGCAAATAGAATTCCTTAGGAGTGATATCAGGGGTCTGTTGGAATTGATAAGAAGGGCTCGCTGCAAAAATTGTTGGTGCCTCAAGGGAATAAAGTTTTACGAGATACGGCCGGACGAAATTCCACTGCCAGCAGTGTAATTCTTCTATTTTTATGTTGTATACTTATTCGTAGTATTGCAGATCTTGAGTGTGTATGAAGAACTGTTTAATAGGCGAGTACAAGTCAAATATGTGTTAACCTTTGATTTAAGTTTGTGTCTTGGGTTTGCTGTTCCAGTTGTTCCTGCACGGAGGTAAATCGATGTCCGAGCATTGACAAGGAATTACGTTTGATCTTAGAACTAGACAACTTAGCGTGTGACCGTTTGTTGCATTCTACAAGCAGACAATCTCACAGCTACATCGATTGTTCCGCTTGTCCAATCACACCTACGAGGCAGACACACGTTTGACGGTCTTTCCGCTTTGACGACTTTTCCCTCCCTCTCATACCGCAAAAGAAACAGTGCTGTTATCGATCCTTTTACGCTCCGCCCATGAAATCCCATGTTTTTATGCAATCTACAAAATTTTCAATAAACTCTTCCGAGAATGAACGAGCATGATATCGCCTGAGGTTGTAACGTGTCATCACTTTCTTTTTTCTTTTAGGACGACATGGCCGATAACGAGAGCGTCAAGTCGTTGAAACGTCGACTCGAAGTTCTTAGTGAGAATGAAAAAATAGCTCACAAGTACGTGATCGTTAAAAATTCTTTATGCTCTTTCAAAGATTTATATGGTGCTTTGCTAAGTCGTTTTTGGGAATATAATTCACGTATTTTTCGCAGATATCAAGCGGAATTAGAAGTGAAAGTTACCGATCTCGATAACAAATTGGTTTCGCGTGAAGAAACGATAAAGAAGTACATCTCTATGCTCGAGTCGTTGCGAGACAATCTGAAAAAACGTTCGAATCAAAGCGGCGATTCGAATGTTCAGCGCTCCCTACAATCCGGACAAGATCTCGAGTTTGATGTGAGTTTTTTGTTATCAAGTTTGCCTCAAATATCTCACTCGTTAACAAAGTGTAAAATGATAAACTTAGATCGTCATTACAAAGGTTGTAGGCGAACGTGCAATTGTTTCAAAACTGTAAGTGAAGCAAACCAAGGGACAATATGATTATTTCGTGTCTTGCACATTTATTTCTGATACTTTATCATACAATTTTTTATTAATTTTATTAAAAATGATCGGACCGTCATCATTGATCCGGGATTTATCGACATCGAAAGCACAAATCGCGCTTTGTTTTGTCTTTCTACATTTACTACTCGACCATTTGAGAAGCCAAGCAAAAATCATCAAGAACTTGACTGTTGATCGCGCACGAGTTGCGCATTGTTGCGCGTACAGATTGACTCGTTCGTGGAAATGATGGAAAGTGCAATTGCCTCGAAAAGCAGAGAAAAGGACGGACACGAAAATGAAGTGGAACACGTGGAGAAAACGGAATATAATGAAACGGTGGTCGAAGAACTGCGAGCTAAACTTCAAGAGAAATCCTTGGAAATAGAGCGGCTGTCACGCCGTTTAAGCTTTTTAGAAAAAGTTGGTCTCGTATAAACTTGCTGATGAAATATTTCGTTCGCTATTTATAATCGCAAAAAATCGATCGTCTCGTTTAATGGTTTGGCGTATTACAGGAGTCTTTAGAGACTCGAGAGGCATTAACGAACGAAGTGGCAGAGAAGCACGATATGGGTATGGCGTTGCGTGCTGAAGTGGCGACCCTGGAAGAACAGTGCCGACGAGCCAACATGCTGATGCAATTCAAGGAAGATATCATCAAGGGAATGCGTCGAGAGTTGAAACAACGCCCGAGTACAAAGGTAAAAAAAACAATCATCACGACGTTTGCTTGCACCGGGTTTTCCCTTTCCCTTCAACCTTCTCGGAGATGCGCGAAATCATTTTCTTCTGAGCTGTAACGATCGCATCAACCAATATCAACACAGAAAACCGGTATTAAAAGGAAACTCGAGAAATTAACTTCTCTCGTTTCGTTCGCACGAATGTTCAAGTTTGTAAAACAGAATTATTAGTAGACATCGCATACCTATTCCGCCCAGCTCTATTCCTCATTCCATTTGCAGTCTCCGCGATCAGGCAACAACATCCCCAAGAAATCGAAGCCCTCAGCGGTGATATCACCGAGAAATATAAGCTCACGCTGGAAAGTATACAGAAAAATTGGTGTTCTGCCTTGCACGCGAACCGTACCGCCGCGAGAACCCGACCTTGAAACTATATTGCAGCGTTACATGAGCGAAAACGAGGCCATAGAGATTCGACCGTTGGATATCGTAGAGTCGAAAGCAAAATCGAACGTTGAGCGTAGCAAAATAATTCATGCAACCGATAGGCAAATACTCACGTGTATGAGTAAATTGTCTCCACGTGAAATGAAAGGCGCAAGAAAAGAACGTAGCAGAAACACTATAACCCGTTCGGAACCCCGAAAAGATCCGTATCTAGTCGAGTCAGTTTGATCGAAGAGCTTTCCAACAGTTTTCATTTCTACAATAATTGTCATTTTATTTGTAGGTATTTTGTATTAGTGTGTATTCTAGGTGCAATAAAGATTCTTTATACATTTTCGCTCGTTGGCTTTGAATATTTTCAGTGATAATGGATTTATAGGAAACGACTGTCATGTAACTGTCATGTAATATCTCATGATAACACGAGCAGACCGTGCTGATATGGGCGCTTCTATTTCAGGTCACGGACCCGGGATCCACGGGACGCAAAGTTAGGATCAATGCTGACGTTGTTTATTGCGACCAGCCTGCCGAAAAATCATCCCGAGCATCGCCGAATCGTCGTGGGGTAACGAATCATCGTGCCATTGAGCATCATTCGTTTTTTTAGTAGATTTTTCTCCGCATTCGTCACGTTAAAATAGTAGACAAAATATTGCGTCACAAAATTCCTTTCATACAAAATTTACACCTATTTTCTTCACAATTGTTTACAGTCGCAGCTCTCTATAGATCTGAACAAAGCAAGAGCATCCTGGAAACGTGAAAACGAGGCTCTCTACTACTTGAGAACAGAGCTCGAAGAGGTCCTCGAGGAATTGCACGCCAAGGAACGCGAGGTTCTCATTAATACGTTGAACAATTTTTATCGTTATCATCATATAGCTGGAAAATATAATAACCATCCTGGCTGCTACTAGTGCTCGCGCCATCGCGGTGCATAATCCTGGCAATCTCGAATATCAAGTTCTATTAGCTTGGGTCCATACCCGGTTGGACGAATTTTCCAACAGTCACACCACTTAAAATTAGTGAACATACAGTTGCGAGTTTCGTTTATATTTCCGGCGATTTTCCCAGTGCACTGCTGTAATACAATACACTAGTGCATTAGGGAAAAAAACGGTAATGAGTAAGACTCTGAGCTCTCTCGAAAAACCTGGAAATAGTAACGCGGTAATATTCGAAGTAAAAGTGGAGGTGCGGATTTCTAAAAGCCCAAAAGGGCATACGAAGAAACATTAGAAATACAAATAATGTTTCAGGATTACGAACGAGACATTGCGAGCGCTCATATCAAACTCAAAGACATTGGAACACTCCTGGATAATTATAATACCGAAGTTATCGATCGTGTGAGTTAAAAACATTTCGAATTCATTATCAGAGATTTTTGTTTACACTCATTACTGAACTTTAACTCACCATAATTTGAAGCACCGTCGTCATGTTCCTACGCTTTCGGTACACATTTTTCAGTTTACCATATTAACGCCGACGAGCAGCGAAACGAGCAAGATAACATAGAGATTGTGGCTCGTCGACGTGTTCCGCAAATCACACAAATTGACAAATGTTTATTCGTTGTTAGAGAAAAAAAAACGTTTGCTTCGACGGTCGTGAATGAAGCATCGCGGGCAATCGTAAGCGGCTGCTCTCTACACGTTGTATAAAAATCGTGTTGATATAAGGAATAAAAAGTTATATTTCTCTATGGATTATAAAAATCGTTTACGAGTTTGTAATCGCACGAACGTTTAAGAATGTACACCAGGTATGATGACAAGTTGATCGCTACATTTTTTGACGATCATACGATTTCTCGTACAATCGGATCGTTGATTTTTGGAAAGAGCATAATTGTGCAATTTTCAGGAGATTCTTTAATGTTTTTATAAAAGGAACCATTCAATCCTGTACTAACGTAGTATTCAAGTAAAAGTTCCAGTCGCGCTTCGAATTCACTCTTGTACATTCGTAATCATTTGCATCTTGATATAAAAATAAGAGAAAAGGCTCGCCAGTTTGTAAGCGTTCTGTTGAACATTGATAAATTTCTGTTTGGTTGTAGAACGATGCAAAGCAAGACGACAGACAGAGTGATAACAAAATAACGATACAAAAATTGGCCAAGAGTATAGCAAATCTGTCAAACGTTTGCGTAGAAAGTGCCAGTGGAATTGTTCTCCTTGAGAGAGCGCTGGAGGTTGGTTTCGTTTCGTCCTTCGTCACAACGCTCCTTTTTCTTTACAAAAAAAAACATTAAAATCGATCTTACAATCTTTGTTCGCAGGACAGTGAAAAGGACGATACAGCGGTTAATGAGGAGAACCGAGTTCCTCATGAATTGAACGAGCGATGGGTATTTATTGATCCTCCGTTTCTATCATACCAATTAAGCATTAGCGGATGTTAAATTTAAAAAAATACCATCGATCACGCAAGACGCGTACATTTTTAAAGATGGTAGTCATCATAGTCCGGGCAACAGTTATTTCAGTACGTAATATTTGAACAGCTATCTCATTTTTCCCAGAAATGGGACGTGTATGACCGCCAGTTCAACGCTATGGAAGAATTTCGAGTATGTACAGTGGAGGCACAGGCAGCGACGGAAAACTTGCGAGAGGAAATGGAGATAGTTATATGCAATTTGCAAACTCGTCATCAACAGGTAAGCAATTTTTTGGATGAGGAATATTTCAAGATCGCACTCCCATATCTTACATCGCGTACAATTACTTTTCAGTACGTTGATCTTTCGAGTGTGGTGAAAGAAATGCAGAACGTATTGGCCAGAACGAAAGAGAATGTTACTGTGATGATGTGTCGTTTGGAAGAGCAGGTAACGCTTCACGAGCACAAACTTATACTTTATAAAGCGTGTAGATAAGGACATTCGCGAAATTGGAGTTTCTTCATTGGCAGGAACAAGAAAAACTCCGTCACAATGAGAAAATAGCATCGAGCGAGGTAAAGTTAAAGGATATGAAGAACGAGATAAACAAAGGTCGTTTGAATCGATCTCGGGACGTTGTCGATTTTCCGGGCCGGCACAGAAATACTTCGTCAACAGCGGATTCAATTGCACCAACGGAGCTTATAGACAGAGTGGTCGACACGGTCGAGCAGGTCGCTTGTCATTTACGATTAATTCGATCGCAGGTACGAAAATATAGCTCATGAATACTGAACGAAGGAAAAGGTCAAGCAAATTGATAAAAAAAAGTCTCGTAACAACCAGGATCAATGTGGCGCTACTTTACTGAGTGAACTCCGGGGTCAACTCTGTAGTTTAGAGCGGAACTTGGATGATGTTCAGAATGAAATGGACCGAGTGGTGGGTATTGAAAAAAAAGAATCTCAAGGAAAGAAAAACAAAATGAAAATGATAGAGTTTGTAAAGGAGATATATATTTTCAGTTATCGGAGAACGAAATTGCACAGAAAGTCCTCAACGACAAAGTTCAACGATTGGACAAGTTTGAAAGAGAATTGGATTATGCCCACACTAAAATGCAAGACACCTTGGAAAGCATAGTACAGTCGAAGCAGAGAATGGTTCGTTGGCCTATTTTATATCTGAGCGCCCGAATAATTGACCTGCGTGTTTCTATTTTAAACACACACCGCCTTCCAATGTATCCTCGGCAGATCGACGTTGGCGTTTGCAATCTCTGCTCGTGCGCGCCAAATGACAGAGCTATGCCCGGGTCCGCAACTACACCAAGAAACGAGGATCATCCCAATTATCCCGCCGAACATGTGGAACAACTGAAGAATGCGTTACGATCTAAGGAAAAATTGGTCAGTAACTCAAAATCCTTCGCTTGCCGTGTAAATGTACAATTTTCAAATCCACTATTCTCGTTTCGTTTGAAGCTCGAGGATAAAGATGAGATTATCCGGATTCAAAAGGATTCGATAACTATGACGCACGTCGAGCTGAAGGATTTACATCAGAAAATGCAGGCTAAGGTACGTGCTTCAAATTTCTATCGGTGACTACAACCATTTGACATTATTCCCCATTTCGTATTTTAAAGATAAGAAATTTTTAATTATGACTGGACAAACATGTTTTTTGTTTTAAATGCAACGTTTCGTAGCTGAATATAATAATTTCGGTGTTTTCCTAAAGTATGGAAAATTATTACGATAACGTAAATCTCACTGTGCGTTAGCGATACAATAATTTGTTTCCTGACCGTTCACGCTCCGTTCAAAGCCGTCCTTTCCGAAAGACGATTTTTATCGTCAGAGTTGTCCCCGAGTTTGCAAACAGATTGAACAAGAGATAATTTCAAGATAAGAATCTGATTTGATGAAACGAGGTAAGTGGTACGTTTTGATGTACCCTGCCAATTAACAAAAAAAAAGATTTTTTTAAATCTCATAGATGCCCAGAATTGCTTTCTTTCGACAAGTGTCAGCGAGATATTTAACATTTCAGATCGATGCGCAAAATGTTGCGATAGCACAGCACGTAGAAGAGAAGAGGCTTCTGTTGGAGCAGGTTCGTTTCTCAAATCTCGTGATGGATGTTCGAAAGGCTAATTATTGGAATCACATAATCATATAAACCTTTTAAAAATTCTTGTCGAATCGATCTTCGATCAATTTTTTTAATTTCATAGACGAACTTTAATTTTTCATTTGATCAGGTTTTTCATTGATGTTTTTTGTTTCAGAGCAAGCTTCAGAGTCAAACAATTGGTCACTTGCGCGAGGCCGTCGTCGAAGCGAAAAGAGGTCGCGCTACGAAAGTACAATCCCACCAAAAATCGGCGCTCGATTTGTCCGTGAGTGAGGTGTGGAATCCAATAACACCCACGATATTCAATAGCAATGACGTGCATGACGTTTAAAATGAATTTTACTAACAGAGACCTGATCGTTGTTTGTTACCCTATGTGGGAGGGAAAATAAGTTGATTTTAAATGTTTGAGCGTGAAAAAGACTGCTGAAGACCCGTGCGCTGATCTATGTACATTTTAAGAGAAACAAAAAAATGAACTTTCATTGTAAATACACGCAGACGTCTTGTTGGACGTTGAAAAATTGCATACACGGTTTTGTCGCAAATTAATCCTTCTCTGCTGATACATTTTTCGCCTTTGCGATGAGGAACTCGCACGCGATTCAATATCCCTTTGGATTGAGCATGGTACGTACCTTTGAGAAGTTTTTGCTATTCTTATCCTTTTGGAAACTTATTACTCGAGTTATTTCAGTGTCCCGATAAGGACGAAACTATCCGAACGTTATCTCTGTTTCTGAGAGAAACTCAAGCTCAATACAACGATTGCTTCGCAGAGGTAAGTTAGATATTTGGAATTACCATTCGTCTTCACATTCTTTAAAGCTAGATCATAGAAGCATTCTCGGGGAAAAGTTCAATCGAGTCGTTAGCAGTTCACGGTCAACGAAAACCTGAACGAATTGGGAAACGTTAAGAAATAAATACTGATTTATTTCTTAACGTTTCCCAATTAACATTTAAGAGTGAAGGACAATGAATATATAAGCGGATGCATTATTTGTGCGTGGTAATTAATTTAATAAATGAATGTATAATTAATTTGAATAATTCTGTTGAAAGGCAGCGGAACAAGACGCACGTTTGGAGATTCAACGGCAAGCCATAGAAAGTTTGCAAAAAACCATTATTTGTAGGGATCTCGTCTATTACTCGTTATTGATTAAGGCGCAGGTACGATATACTTACAAGATGTCAGGCGATATGTATGAAGTATCGTAGACAACAATGATAAACAATACTTCAGCAATCCAATTTAATTATTGAAAGTGGTTTAAATGGAATCGATTATTCGTGAATAAATTCAAAGACCTAAATTGATTTCAGGCGTTCTTCCGTGGTCGTATTGGTGACGTTAGACTGATCAGATCCAAAGTGAGTATTCAAGACATTACGTTTCTTCGACTATCTTAATAAATCCACAACGTTCTGGCTGAACTCTTAATTCATTAAAAATGACCCGGAGTACATTATAATGTACATGATGCTAATGATAGTTGAATGAATGTTTTCAGATGGACAATCTCGCGAAATCGAAACAATACTTGGAGGACAAGTGTCGACGGATCAAGCGACTCTGGAGAGATGCGGACCGAGAATTGCGAAGGATAAAGTAAGAAATATATCGTATAAGAAATAAATAAGAAAATTGTACACGTGAAGCTTGAATTTTGCGAAACATGCAATGCGATTATTTCTCCT
The DNA here is from genome assembly GCA_030523105.1 of Ophioninae sp. A BG-2022a. Classification (NCBI taxonomy): domain Eukaryota; kingdom Metazoa; phylum Arthropoda; class Insecta; order Hymenoptera; family Ichneumonidae; species Ophioninae sp. A BG-2022a. The sequence continues at coordinate 18,894 of JAPYZI010001142.1, read as the reverse complement.
TCAGATGTATGAACTCGTGGGAAGCTGATCGACGTTGCAGAGACTGTGCAATGCGCACTGAAAACCATGAAAGTGGCAGTAACCCCGAAATGGAGACGAAAGTCAATCACTTGTTGCGCGAAAACGAAGATCTGAAGAGACAACTGAAGAGTCGACGTCTCGAGATTGATCTGTTCGATCAGGAAGTAAGAAGTCAATTGCACGACAAAAGTCGCACAGAAGAATTGGCCGACGCAAATATAGAACTGGGAGATGAGGAGGATTGTCCGGTAAATGAAATACTCCATTTTTAATTCGTGATAATGTCGCTCAAAAGCGGCTTTGCATTTTGAAAAATATTGTCCATTTTCTAATACTATTTGCCGAAGCCTCGGAACCGATGAACCGAGTTATTACAACCAGCAAGTAATAATACAATTATTTTTATCGATATTTCGGTCATACAGAACATAAACTGCACGTCCACCAACGATGAAGTCAATCGGAAGAACATCAAGTTGGATAAATTGATAGACGAGGCAAAGGACAAGCAGGAAGAGTTGGCGATGCTTCATGACATGAAGAAACAATTTGAGGTTTGAACCATGACACGAGGAAACATTTTGAGATGCGGTTTAATAGCGCTTTAGAAAATGATCGTTGTAGCATTGAGCTTCTAACGAATTAAAAATAGTTAAACAACAAGTTGTTACCAACTTGTGGGGAGGAACATTGTAACGCTGAACATTTCAATAATAATTCTTTCAATTTACAGAAGAGCGAAAACCTGGAGCGATTAAACGAGTGCTTGAAGAACGAATTGTCGATTTTGCGACGAACTGCTGAAGACGAAAATTCCGAGAGAGACAGAACGGTGAATAATTCAAACGTGCAACTCGTCGAAGTAACTGCCGTAGCGACCTATTGAGCGAAAAGTTTATTAAAGTATTCCCTGTTTTCCCAGGCTTATCAACTTCCCGAATGTAACGGGAGTGCGAGGTGTACTCGTGAGCGAGACACGTTGAAACGATTAAAAGATCAATTATCGTCAACGAGAGAGCATACGGAAGAGTGCCTCGCCGAATTATGCGCGTCGCGGGAAATGTTGTCTTTTCTACGAGGAAGAATATGTTCATTAAAGAAATTGCTGAAGGAAAAATCGGACGAAATGGCCAAACTGCAAGCCGACCATCAAATTATCAAGGTTCCGAAAAGAACTGATTTATTTTTGAATATTTTTCGTGACTTCGTCCACGTTTGGATTTATTTAATTGTTTTACAGAACGATTATTCGATTCTAAAGTCGGAGAATGAAATGTTCGCTGAAAAGGCGCGAGCGGAGATAGAAGAATTTTGGGAAAAGGTTCGCACAAAAATAATGATGTCAACGTATCAGTTTTTTAGAAATTTGTAGTAGCGAATTTATTTTGATAGTCAACGTCTAATGTTTATTTTTCAATCGATAATACAGTTGAAAGCACTGCAGTCTGAATTGCGGCTCGTTAATGGGAATTATCGACGAGTGAGCGAAGACTTCGAAAAGAATCAGAAGCTGTTGATCGAAGCCGCGCAACGAGAAGTCGAACTGCAGCACGGAGTCACGGAAATGGTAAGACAGTGATAACTGCGAACTTCGTCAATGTTGTGTCGTCATTCTTTCGCTTATTTGTTTAATTTATTTCCCAGGAACAAATATTTTACTCGAAGTTGTCGAGCTCCGAGCGAGAAAACAGACGAATGAGCGATCTCGTCGATATGCTCAGATCAGATTTGGAAAATGCTCGTGGTGAATTATCCGCGAGGGAAGAACATTTTGGAGAAAAGTGCAGAAACGCGTACAACCAGATCGAGACTCTTGAAGACCGAATCGCACTCTTGGAAGACTCGAAACATCTTCTGACTCGACAATTGCAAGAGTGCAGACTCGAGAATTGCAAACTCGTAGCTGAAAATACTCGGTTGATGGAAAATGGATGCAGATGCGTACAGGAGGTATACAATACTTTCTTACACTATATAATACTTTCTGCAGAAGCTTCGACTATACAATACTTTCTGCAGAGGCTTCATGACGCTTCAATGAATTTTTTCTTTTCAATTCGAAAACAGTTGTTTTTAATTCTTCATCATCCCGAAACGGTCCGTTAGAAAAATCCATAATTTTTCGTTAAATATTTAATGTTTGCTTATCCTGTCAACAACTTTGGGTAATTTCTTTGATCGCAAATTAACACGCGTATCTACCATATAGGCGATTTGTTTCGAAACATTTACTGAATTGCAAATTGCGTTCCCAACAAATTTGTTTTTCTCTTATGAACTTACGTGCAGGAATACATAATCTATTTTTTTCCGTCTAGACCGACGTCATCCATAATTCACGTCATCCATTAACGGGACGTGAAAAACTTTTCTTTTTCGTGCCTCTCCCTCCCACACTATATTCACCTCCCGCAGCGTGTTTTCCCTTTCCAGATTGATCTGGAAACCGCCATGGAGGTTGCAATTTCGTATTTCTTCCAGAGCAATAACTTTTTTTTTTTCTCGCAGCTCGAGGACACTAGGAATATTTTACTGGAGCTCAGAGGTGAATGCAGAACGAAATCGCAAACCCTGAATTCCATTTCGGCCGAGCTGAATCACGTTGCAGCGAGTAGATCCGAGCTGTGCGACGAATCGCAGCGTGTAGTTTCCTGCATACGGGCTTGGATCGAGGAGCAACGGAGGCTCGTCGAGAATCTCTCAAAAAAGTTGAAAAACGAGAAGAACCGTATAGCTCGTTACGCTTTCGAGAAGAAGTAAGTCCGCGAAGTACTTCGCGTCGAAGGGATCGACGAATCCAATCTTCCAGTCGTAACACGAGTGTGAAAATCAGTGTAAACGTTAATGCGCAGGGCTCTGGTTGCGACAGTGAAGGAATTGACACGCGTCAATGGTACGCTGAGCGAATTTTCGATGAGGCGAAAATCATGCCAGGGCCACAGTCCGAATCGTCGCTACGCTAGATCTAACTGTTGCCAAACGTCAGCATCGTACAATGGATCACAAAAGCACGTCGTATCGACCTCGAGTACGACTGTTTGTACTCGGCCGTTGAAGGTTCGTCGCTATATATTATTCACTGTCCCAGCAACACATACATGCGCGTGTAGATGCGCACATAAACCTGTAAAAAGTAAAATACGATCACAGCGTAGCACCTGTATCAGAAAATAGACAAAACGGAAAGACAAAAATGCTTTACAGAGACGCTGCGTTTGCCTCACGAGGACATCTAGAAGAACACTTTTGCGCGGGAATTCCTGGTGGTTTCCAAAGCTGGAACACGTCAGCAAGGAATTGTCCAGAAAGAATCGTCGACGAGAGGAAAAATCGAGCGCGGAATATCAGGGCGACGACACGAGCATGGACGAGACTCGTGACTTTGGATATCAATCCTCCGCGAGCAAATGAATGAAACTTCCCATTATGTACAAGACCCTGACGATTTTTTTACGATATATATATATATATATATATATATATACATATGTGTGTACATATATGTATGTATCTATATATACACACACTGTATGATGTACACTTATAACGCAACTCTCTGTAACGAGTACTCTACGACACGCTATAATTTTTATACAATTTATCTGTTAATATAAAGCAACGAAAAGTTCCATGCGTTTTTTCTTTTAAGTTTCTTGCGCGTTGTTTGAAACGAGAATGCGATAATTTGGAATCGCGACGAAGCGTACGAGGGGCAGATGTCGCAGGATTATCGTCGTGAAGAACTCTAGACACTTTTTACATTCTTCGGGGGTGAATAACTCGCGGCTCTTGGGTGGATTCTGTTGAGAATTGGGAGATTGGATAATCGTCGTTGCAGATGAAAAAATCGTTTTACGAGCAGCTACGTTCAATAGCTGGCTGGTAGATACTGCAAACAATTGGTTATTCAAGCGATCGTCGCTGTTCCTTTCGTGATATTGCTACATATAGAGACAGCTGTTAACGAGTTGTTCCGATTAATTTTTAAATCAAATGATATGTTTGTCGAGTTGTGATGGCTGATCGTGTTGCGTAAAACGAGTACGAAATTTTCGGAAGTTCAGCCACGCATTTTAGTGCTACGGATTAATTTCGTTATCAGGGAAAAAGAATTGATACCAAGATCTTGAGGATTTATTTTTCATGTCGTGGATGCTTCCGATTCTATCTAAACGTCGCACAACGGAGTGGGAATTACAAAACGTAGGATAGAGCCGGACAAATCCTATTCGCGGTATATCAAGAGAATTTAGTGTAATTAAATTAAAACGCGGAAGCTCCGACGTCAGATATCGATCAACGACGTGACCACCACTTTGGGAACCAAGTAAATTTCCATCACCGTTCCAAGATAATGCTCGAAGGCTTGATTCGTGGGTAAGTTCACGAGTGCAGCGAATCGTCATGCAATGAAAAAGGATTACACATCTATCGGAGCGGATGTGTCATTCATTAAGATCCAGCTAAAAAAACGACAGGCCACATAGCCTCAAAAACAGGCTCGTTTCAGTTTTCATTATCTCTCAACCGAAAATGAGGACGAAGAAAATTCCGAATATTTCTGTACTCGTTGGTAGGTTTAAATGTGCACCCGAACCTCGACGCTGTGAAGCAGAATCGTCTCATAAAAGAAAATGGAAGTTTCTCTCGCGGTACGCCATGGACTCGACAAGAAAAACTGATAAGTCAGATGGAAAATTCCGACGATGGCTGAGATACATTCTTCCGTGAATGAATTGTCCCTTTAAGAACGAATATAATTTTCATTAGAAGTGTAATTTCGGTGAGTTAGAAATAATCGTTTGTACCTCGAAAATTTCACAATCGACCAGGCCAATTCGACAAAGATCTTGATTCTTTCACCGACATTCTGCTTTTCCTCGATCAAACGATTTTCTGATTTTGAGTCGGAAAAAATGATAAACCATTGGAGACAGTACGCCCTTGGATTGCGCAAAGCGACTCACCGATCAAACGCTTTATGCACGCCTCGTCGTCGAGCCGATTTTTCATAAAATGCACATTTTCCCTCGTTAACAGTTCCCACACGGAAAGCCGAGGCCGCAATGACAAATTGTTAGTTGCGTGGGCCGGGTTACGGGAGAATCGCCAGGGCCCGCAGAGATCGTCGTAATTGACGGAATAACCGATATCTGCTGGCTCTGATGCGCATCTGCCGCGGTGGCCACTCAACAAACTTCTCACACTAAAACTGTCGCATTCGATATCAGATGCAAAAACGCGTTCAATATTTTCGACGGAATCTTTTAAATTCTTTTCCGAATGGTCGCCCATATCTTCACAATAGAAACCGTTTTTATCCTTATCGCTGAAACTTAACTGACCTGAATGAAGTTAAGCAAAAGCCTATCGATAACCCAGTCTGCATCAAAAGTACCGCGATTTTCTGTTACCGCGAAAATGAAAAAGCCTTCGTATTTCTCCTCTTTCTTTTTTCTCATCCGCCCATTTCTTTACGTTTATAATCGTTTATAATTTATCATGAGTAATCAATAAAATTAATATACAATATGCTTTAGAGTTATAATTGTTATTACACGATACAATCTGACGAAGAAAATATATAATAATTATATAGCAGCAGGAATGGCCCCTACTATCTTACAAGATTTCTTTTTTTTTTCGCGTGCCAAAAAGTTTCATCGATTTTTCTCCGTTTTCTTCTGCTTTTTTTTTGTTTGCTATTATACCGTACACGTAAATGTAGTATCATCCTCATCAATATCATCGTAATTAATTATTATCGTAATGAATAATAATAATGACGACAATAATAATAATTGTTATTATTATTATCTCCTCGAAATAAATCATATCGGGATATATGATTTATCGTATATAATGTATTTATATATATTTATATATTTATAACGAACACCGCCCATTACTACTAGAATAACAAACGGGACTCACCGCCATTCTCCAACAGACTCGATACTCAAAATAGATGATATCGTCGGATGCATTGTGACATACTGATTTCTTATTTTTTTGTTCGATTTTTCTTTCTTTGCTGTTTGTTTTTTTCCCAGATAGTTCTAGAGTGACCAATTTTCAGCCGGATCACAATCTTCGTCGTCGTCGTCGTCGTCGTCGTTTTTTCATCCTCGTCGTTCTATTGCCACTTTTGCTGCCTCCCTATTTTGCTTTAATCATCTTTCGTTCGCTACCCCCTTCCGTTCCCCTCTCCCCCTCTACGTATATTTTCATTCTGATCTTGTCCATTCACTTTTCACTTACTTCTTGTCCTCACGCCCTCCTTATTAGCCTATGGTATCATTTGTTTCTGTTTATATTACCCGATGCGAATTCCATTACGAATTTATTGACACGCTGCGTACTTGTCTCTCCTCCGGAAAAATACGCACATACATCTGGAGAAGAAGGTATATGAAAAAGTGTGAGCGATCGATCGAGTCGATGTTCTGGTGATTTTACTGGTTTTTTTTCCTCTCATCCTTGTTTTCTTTCTTTTTTTTTTTGTTAAAACCCGAATCGCGGAAATAATTCACACCGGCCCCCGGATATTCAATTCGTTCAAAGAATATTGTGGTTTTTTTGCTCTCTTTCGTGTTTTTTTTTGTTTGCTTCTGTTTTTTTAGTTATACCAATATAAGACGCGTGTGTGACACGTACGAATTTGATCGAATCACTTGCAGCAGTTTCCCGCCGCAGTCTTTTGACCTTCCGTCTCGACTAGCCGACGTCCTTGGCCACTCGTACCGGCGTTCCCTGCTTGTTCGTTCTTTGGGAGTTTTTTAGCTGAAAAATGTAAAAAGAGCATCATTGAGAGAAGCTGATTAACGTTCTAACGCATAATTGTCAAAATATACGAAGCCGAACAATCCGCGAGCAGTAGATCTCGGAATCTCGTATGATGAAATGTGTCGAGTTATGATTCGATAAGAAAGCGTAACGAGATACAGTAGGTGGTTACCGCGCTCGCTTCCAGATGGGCTTTGCACTGTCGCGTTTATCGAATTACTGCTTACGAAGCGATATACGTTTTTCACGTTATTTACTCTGTATTTCATCGAAGTGAATTTGTTAAAGAATAAATTGATGGCACGTGGCAACAAAGTTTGACGAAATTCTTGTTTCTGGACAGATTTTTTCTTTAGCGAAAGGTCTTATAATTTTTTACCGAGTGAACTGTACGAAACATGTCACGTGTCAACCATGCTAAATGGAAATGGAAATTTCGGTATTCTGATAAGAAAACGGTGAACTGAACGTGGAGAGATTAGAGCAAGCGCGACAAAACTAGGTTACGATAAATCGTGTAATTAGGTTATGCGAGGAGAAATGGGAAATATTTGATTAGTCGCCGACACACGGAGATTCGTGAATTGTAATTGTCAATGAAAGATAAAGTTAAGCGATGGACGGATGATTTACCAATAGCTAGAAATATGTCGTTGACGTTCATGGCCGTTTTTGCGGACGTCTCCATGAACAGGAGACCGTTCGCGTCCGCGTAACTCTGGGCCTCCTCGAAGTCGACCACCCGTTTATTCGCGAGATCAGCCTTGTTGCCGGCTAGCGCTATCACTATGCTCGGACTTGCCTGCCGTTGGAGCTCTTTCACCCACGTTGTCGCACGTACAAATGTGTCCTGAAAATAACCTTGTCGTTAAACAATATCGTATCGTTTGCCATCCATGAAAAATAGCATTTTTATATTGTCTTGAAAAGACTTAAAAAAAAACAGTAGCTGATGCGCTAATGCGGTGCACGACAAAAGCGATATTCCCCGTTAAATATTGAACCAACTAAAACTCCATATCTTCCCTCCTCAAAACGACATATGGTACATGGGGAACGTGCCGCTGGATAAATACGATGGAGGGGCCGCCGATCTTCAAGGAACTGATAACAGTGAAGTTACAGATGTGGGGGAAAAGTGAAAGGATGAGGCCGCAAAAACTCGCACGTGTATACGAATGGAGCATTATCGGGTCTGTGTTAGCTTGGAATTGAAAGAACGAATCATTTCTTTAGTCCAGCATATAGACCATGGCCCTAACTTTAATTTGCAGAAAACATTTTGTAAAGGTTTGAAAAATCGACAGAGTTATAATGATTATAATCATGCCACGCCGCCGCGATTCACTCTTTACTTTTTCATTCTTTTTTTCGAAAATATGATTCATGAAGAATTTTCGAATTGTATTCATCCCACAAGTTGCCACTTTCGTGACCTTCAGCATTTCGGAAAAGCGTCCCGTCTTAAGAAAGTTTTTTTGTTATATCACTAGTATTTTTGTTTTATTTTTTTATTCAGATAACCCTCGTTGTCACCTTCCACCTAATGGCTTTGGAGTAACAGTGATGCTTTGGAAAAGTTTACAAGTATTCGATAAAAAAAAAGGTAATATGTGCAAATTGTGCGTAATCGTGTTTCAATAGTGTGTAAAATCCTGACTTCGACAACCCAACACGATCATAAGAAAGAAATGTAGAAAGCTGACCTTCTTTTTGGACATCAACCTTACGGAGAGACATTGACTGTACAAATATTTGTAGCGAAAATAAAATTCGCACTCATCATGTTTTCTCACGTTTTATCACCTATACGAATGCAATATTCTCATTGTCTTTGAAATGCAATTATTTGTGACCTCGGTCTCATAAATCGCGCAATCGTTTAACATTCAGCGACATCACTCGTGTTATTAGTAAGGACATGCTACCGAAACAAAGCAAATGAATGCAACGACTTTATTGTATCTTAATGTCTTTGTCGCATCAAAAATTCACCGTTTTCGCCCCACAATAAGCAATGTGAAATCCATTTCTTCGCAACTAACCTTATATTTACTCAAAAACGAGGTGGAAATATTTCTTTTTGAAAGTTTACTACGCAGTTGTTCTACAATATGTATATCAGCGAGGATATCTTTTTATCTCGTAAAGAAATAACACAGTCTCACATCTTTCTGTTATGTTTTTGAAGCCTCATTAATGCATCTGAAATATTGGTTTAACGAGAGTATCGTAGAATGAAAGAAAAGCATGCTAACCTGGTTTTGTATGTCGTAAACTACGATGGCAGCCTGAGCACCTCGATAGTACATCGGGGCAAGACTGTGATAACGTTCCTGTCCTGCCGTGTCCCAAATCTCAAATTTCACAGTTGTGTCGTCCAGACAAACGGTCTGTGTTAGAAATGCGGCTATTGGAAAATACAAATGAGAAAATGAGGTTTGCTTATTCCATACGCTGATCCGTGGCAAAGAATCATTTTGTGTATTCTTATGGCTTTCTCGTCATAGACTTACCTCCTATTGTACTCTCTTGGTACTCGTGAAATTGTCCCTTGACGAACCTCAGAACTAAACTGGATTTTCCTACCGCCGATTCGCCGAGTAAAACCAATTTGAATTGACAAATTTTTCCTTGCGTACCATTTGGCCTCTGGGCCGTGCCCCGGTTAGCCATGTTGACCTGGAAATCAAGAGAGAGATTCTGATATTTAAAAAAACACCCTGATCAACTGGAAATAGGTTTTATGATCGCTGCTTTACAGACACTGATCAATGATCCGCGTCCTGATAATCGGCAGTTAAATCATAAATTCCCTACAAACGGAGTTTTTCTTAACAAATTAGCAAATGAGAAATCGTTTTCACAGCCGAGCAAATACGATAAGAGGTCTAAAGTTTATGTCACGGTGTTCAAGCCTAGCGTGTGCGAGGGAGAGAGAGAGAGAGAGAGCGGAGGGAAAGAGAGAGAGAGGACGAAATCACTGGTGCTTTCTCTCTCTCTCGCTCTCTCTGGGTGTAGAATTGACAAGATGGAGTATTTAGTCAGTGTGCACACATGGAAAACTCATATGTCCTTTCGACCACCCAAGAGTTTCGCGACCGCGCAAAATTTCTTGAAAAAGAAGCGAAACGAAGAAAGGGAAGAAAGAAACACGTGAGATTCGTTATACCGTTGCACGAGCTTGCGGACGCTCCGTTTCACCTGTCTAATTGGATACTGTCGGGTCCCCCCCGCCCTGCGGATTTATCCGTTCACACACTTATTTCAGTACGAGTGTCGGGGGACACACGCCGAGTAACTATTTGTTTTCCTTGAGGTTTCTTGGAGTCGCGCGAAATCGTGGACGGCGAGGGAAAGCTCGGAGATATTCGCCGGTGATGAGGGTGGTATCGTCGGGACGGCGGGGCATGTAAAAACGAGACAAGAAGCCACACACCGAAGTGTGGATAGGAGAACGGCGCGCGAGAGCACGTTTATGACATGACAGTTCGTGTGACACGGCGCGCGATGGACGATACTCCTCCACGAACCCCCGTTTGGACGATTCTCCTCTTCCTCCTTCGCCTCCTACTCCTCGCCCTCTGGCCGTCACTCCGCGAAACGATGACGACGCCTCTCGTCTCTCCCTCTTTATGTATCTCTCGCGGAACTTGGAAATCAGCGTTCCAGGAAATCTCCTTGAAAGCCAAATATCGAGTAGGAGAGAAAGAGCGAAAGAGAGAGAGAGTGTCGGAGGCAGAGAGGGAGAAGAGAAATCTACGCAACTGTAATCACTGTGAAAATGAGAATCTTTTTTTTCAAATCGTTTGCTTGCAGCAATTTCCTTATCACGTCCTAGGTGTAGGCAGTAAACCAGATGGAGCTCCACGGAGACTATCCTCTTTTTCGTCACTTTCTCTCTCATTCATCCTGTTCCTCTATCACTCTCTCTCTCTCTCTCTCTCGCTCTTTGGAGGCGAACATACACAGAGTCGCACAAAGCTGTACACGCTACACTCGTAAGCACCCCCGCGTGACACGAACGCACTGGTGAAAACAGAGAGATCCCCCCATGGAGGGGACGTCCGCTAGTCGCGCGATGTTGAGTTGCGAAATGAGAATAAAAAAAGGCGATTGACGAAAATGACGTACGTTTATTTATTGTTCGTATTGGCTGTACCTTTAATTGCGATATAAAACACTGGGGATAAAATTGTCTACGGAAACTTCGCGATCTTAATTTTTACATTACAACGCAGAAACAACCGTACAGTGAGTCACGCGAGTGTGTGTGTGTGTGTGAGTGTGGCACTGTGTAAAGCTCCTGGGGGGATTAGCACTTTGCTGAAAGCGAAGAGAGAGAAAAAAAACGCGAGTTCCTTCAAACACGCACAGAGATATACGTTTCACTCGCAGTGTTGCGCCACTCTACGCCTTTTATCAACGTTTTTCCACCCGGCGTCGACGAAAAAATATATGTATACCCGAGTGTACGCGTGCAACTGCTATAGAACGAAATTGCGAACGTTTTAAAGCTTATGGCCGCGCTTAGACGCGAACGATGGATCACGGAGTTATTCGTTTTAATTTTCGCTTGATTTACCAGAGCTTCTTTTTATTCCCGACGTGGCTCGATGTGGAATGCAGTTGAGAGTCTTATTGTTACAGGGAGGGGGGAGAATAATAAACTGTGTGTGTGGACGATTATACTATCGGGTTCTCGCTGGCTTTTATTTCTCCGATCCACTCTAGTTTCAATCAACGCACCCTCCACACTGCCCGTATCCCCATCCCTGCTAACATGGCCGCCACTCGCTCTATCATTCTCTCCTTTTCTCGCACTTCCCCCACCCGCATTTTCGATCTGTCTTCCTCCGCCTGCCGCAGCGTTCAGTATCGCGTACTCTTTCTGCTCCACGGCCATACATACGGGTCTTGAAACGGAATCGAATTTTGGAAGTGGGGGTGTCGCACCGTCTCCCTCTTTAGGACCGCGAATCGCCGCTGGGCGGCGCCATTCTAGGGACAAGTATCGATAACCTAAAATGCGATTTTTGCTCGCCCAAAATCATTGAAAACGATGTACTCGTGTAACTCGTTTGTCGATGTTTCAGCCGGTAAAAATTATACACAAAGCCCTACGGTACAGTAGGTAATTGTTGTTATCTGGTTAAATGCGCCCTGAAAAAGTATATTACCAACGACATGTCTGAGTTGAATTTCCGGTGAGAGAAAAAAGGAGACGCTTTTCGAACAAAATATCTAAAAATTCGCACACCGATAGATTACACTCATCGTTTATAAAAAGGATTTCGATCCTAATGTTCCAAATACTTTAAACGTCGAGTAAAATTAGTTAATCTGTAATGTAACCGGGATGCCCAACTGAAAAGTCGTCCGCGTATCGCAGTAGCTGGAATTACAGAATCGTCAACTTTATTTTATTCACATCATCTAAGCGGAATATTCCGTTATATATTCCACTTAACGCTGGAATGCTCGCTTTTTATACTTCGGTAGCAATTTCCAATTACATATCCGTATTGGTTTAAATTGGCGCCAAGTGTCTGCTTGAAAGTTACCTATAAACAGGTCGGAGGGGGTACAAATTGGTACCTTCTCTTTGTGAAATGTCCGGATGTTTTAATGTCTGAACCGACACTCGTAGCGCTAATTGTGTTATGAGAACGCGTGCACTGCATGTATACAGTCTTGGGCAAAAGTAATAGGTACCTGTAATTTTACTTTTCAGACAACGAATCGATTATCTCGGCGAAAGAACAATTTTTTGTACACGGTACGTCAAAACGCCGGGTTTTCCACGATTTTCTTACTTTACAAAATCTCGTGCTGGACTTTGACAATTGGAAATCTTGTCCATTAGCAATAAGGTTCTGTGTAAGCGGTTGCAGCAATAAAAATATTCGCAGAGAACAACTAGCGCCACGTTCGGGTTTCAGATAGAATTGAAAATTGTGCACGGAACACGATAATGTTAATGATACGATGTAGGAGTGGTGTATTGCTCCTTCGCCGCGGACCGATTATTTATTCGATCCTAACAATTTCCCGACTTTCTGACAACGTCGAGATAACTGTTACTCTGGTATTTTTACTCGTCGATCGTGTGGTAATATTTCAGTATAACAACAAGTATAACAAAGGTAATATTTCAGTATAACTATTGGAGTTATACGCATGCGCCTCGCATCTTCTCCGGATCTTAGCGCCGCTCTTGCGGGTGATGATCTAAACAGCTCATACGCCCGCTGACGACCGAAACAGCGGGATAGAGCGGAACTACCCGTTTTAAAACTGTGTGCGAGATCGCAGTACTGAAAGTGTTCGCGTCAACGACAAGTAAAAACTGTAACAAAAATGGATTTCATATATCGTGCACCATTTCTCGTTCTCGAAGTGCCGAATTTAAAGCTCAAAAAGCCGTCGTGGTGCGTTAAGCCAAGTGCAATGGTCGTTTTTTCAATTGTCCTACTTTCGTACTTCATGGTGACAGGAGGTTAAGTCCACGTATACAAATGCTTTTTTCCTCTTTTAAATGGTATTGTCCTCTTACTATTCGCGTTTATGGTAACAATAATGTTTTTTTTTTCAATTCTGGCAGGTATAATATACGATGTTATCGTCGAACCACCGAGCGTTGGGTCCACAACTGACGAGCACGGACACACGAGACCGGTAAACACCTCACTTTAGTCGTACTATTCCTTTATCGCATTTTATCGACAATACGAAACGATAAACGGGCCTGTGACCATTAATAATGGGATTGATTTGGATTTTTCATTCTTCGTGGTAATAATCGGCTTTAACTAGTTTAAAAGTGAATTTCTCTGGGCCAATAAGTTTTATAGGTTAACCACTATTCACAAAGTTTTCAAATCGTCCAGCAACTAGAAAGTTAGGCTCCAAACAACAATAAGAATGCAAAATCAGTGTGAACAAAATATGATTTTTTATCTGGGATATTGGGTCTGGAAATCGTCATCTACAATCTATGATCAACAAAAAGATAAAAATTTAAAAACATCATAGAATCGCAAATGTTATGAAGTATGCCTGGTTCAAACGCTCAAAACACAGTTTTTAGAAAACAGAAAGAGGATCAGCTTCAGTAAGGGTTCTTCATTGCCGAGCGGCAGGTGATTCGATCTAACCAATTTATCAAAAAACTTTTTTAACAATTTAACACATAATCGGCAGAGTTTTCAACAAACTCCAACAAACTCATGAGTAATCAGCTATTCTTTACATACTAACCTTTCCAGGTGGCCTTCATGCCTTACCGTGTCAATGGACAGTACATAATGGAGGGTCTTGCCTCGAGTTTTCTTTTTACACTCGGAGGCCTCGGTTTCATCATTTTGGATCAGACTCATAGTCCGTCCACACCCAAGCTCAACCGAATACTCCTCATTTGTGTTGGGTTTATCAGCATTATTGTTTCCTTCATAACCTGCTGGATCTTCATGCGCATGAAGTTGCCGTAAGTCAATTGCTATCTTTACAGCTAATTTATTGAAACAACGAATCAAGCTTTGTTTACTTTCACAGCGGATACTTCTAGTGGTCATAAAAAAGCCAATATGAGGTTGGCAGAGCGGAGGAGGAGCTACATGAAACGGCCATGTAACAGCGAGCGGTTCCTTCTGGAAATATCCGCTTCTACTATTGTTTACCATTACCCGTCAGAATAATTGATTCAAAGCAACTATGCCAATAAATTATAATACATTTTTTAACATTCGTGCATGCATCAGCGAATGATCAAACGAAAAAACCGGGAGGATGTTCCAAATAGGAGATCAACCTCGTATAGACTCATCATGATATATCTTACCAAAAAACACGTCACATAAAACGAGAATTTATCTTGTCCCTGAACTTCTTGAATTTAAATGTATATAGGTTGCGACGAATAATTTTCTTTCACATTCACGAACGTTTAGAGCTTGTTTTGGTTTTTGTACTATGGAAAAATGTATCTCTTTAGGAAAAATGTATCTCTTTATCCCATCTTGAACCTTCAAGGTTTGTCAAAGAAGCATTAACTTTTCTTTAAAGTAAAATATTTTATCGTATGTTATCGACGCATGGTAACAAACACAAAGTTCGCCAACGAAAATTGGCAAACTTACGAAAACCATCGATTATAGTTTTCGTTATCTTCGGCGCGGGTTATGCAGCGCTTCAAGGAGGCACCCGAAAAAACGGCGGAAAAAATGGGTGAAGTTTGAAAATTATCATTAAAAAAACTATTTGTCCAATTTCATCCAAGTTCATTTTATTTGACATCGACAACATTTTGTATAAATATATATTGATTGGAATAAACATATATTCCCCGGCAACGTCTGCAATCCGCATAATTGCATGCAGTTGCTTGATCTGAAATAAACATTTCAAAGCGATTAGAATATAATGTATAAGGTATTTCACATTGTAAGATTCTTAAAAAAAAGTTGTTTACAATGCTTTGTTAAAATTTACATTCCTTAGTCGACCTATATGTGCGATCTTCGTAGCTTGAGTAAACAAATTCTACGTTCTTTTTTCCCCAAAATTCTGTGGTCTCGAGAAAAGTGGAAATCCCTAAATTAGCTCTCTGGTGCGTTCAAGGTCGCACGGTCGGAGTAGCACTACGCCTGAATTACATTGTATACCCGATAGATAGACATCTTATATGCAATTCCTTGATTGTTGCGGCTAACCGTGCACAATCGATCAACTGATAAATCGTTCACTCATCGAAGATGGTGCAATTTATTCGTTTGTCGAAGTTCGTAAGTTCCGAGTAGTATTTTTCCATTTGCGTGGAAAGGAACCGATCGATGCGGAAATTTTTCCGTAGATCCCTATCGTGGTATCGAAGTAGTACGGCTAGCAGGCAGATGGCGCGACTGCGCCTGGCCGCACGCACAAGCCTCGATATCCGAAGAACGCCAAGTCGGCGACAACACATCGCTAAAGTACATTATCATAAAAATACGATTTTTCGATTATCGTAAATGGTAAATAAAATATAACATCGTGTTTAATTATTAAATACTATTTCGAAGGAAGAACCGTTTTCGTCTAAACGATCTTCTGATATACTTCGTAGAATACAAGCCGTACGAAGCGACTTTCTAAGTATTGCGTCAAAACGTCCAATTCGCGAGTAATAACGAGATATCGTAGTTCTTCGAGTTTTTGTCATCACACAACTGTCAAATGTGTAGCCATACTGCGTACGCAAGTCGCGACAACACGCAGGGGTGTTTTCTCGTTGACGGTATCGTAACGACTGTACTTTTAAGAAATAATGTTAAAAGAACTCGCTATCAGTTAGTCGAGTGAATTGCGCATCGTGAGGCAACGTGTATCGTGTTGTAGCTTGAGAGTTTCAAATTAGATATATTTGTACGCTTACGCGGCCTCTCGATTGCAGAAATATCGGAAATAATGATGATAATAATAAACGAGATAATTCACCTGTACGACATACATATACACATGTGTACCTGTATATTGCAGTTTTAACACGAATCACAGATGCCATACATTCTGGTACGTGGTAACCTCGCATCCTACAGTCACAGGTATCCCTGGAGAGTTCTTGTTTCTGGTTTAAAAGGTATCACACATTCCCCTGTATGCCTCATTTATTACTTATTGTCTTGCATTTTTCCGTATCGTAATGCCCCCCTAACAAAATGAACTAGCTACGTCGTTAATGTTGTTGCCTGGTTGACGAACTTTCTGTTTACTGTTTTCTCTGTTCTATGGATCAGCTTCGGATCTGTATTTTTACGTGTATGTACCCACAGCTATGTTTTCTCTTTGTTATACTTCCCGATCGATTCGCATGAGCTTAAAGAGATGATGCTAAATGGCAGAGAAGAAGGGTGTTACTCTGATTAACAGGACTGGCTTGTTGTATTTCTCTTGAATTATGTTTCGTTATTCTTTACTTGGGTAAAATAGTGAACGAGCTCGACCCATATAGCCTGACTGATGAAAGCTATTGTTTTTGCTTTATAAGACTACATATGCTTAGGACGATAGATTGATTTAAAAATTTTAGACCAAGATTTGACTTTAATAGAAAATAGTAATAAGCAATTGAGTTATTATTATGCATATACTACATCATTGTACCGACTGCGATACCTTTTTTCTATTGAAGCATTTCGACAAAATATAAGGTATTGTATTCTTATTATTGTCGATTTATCAATGTACAGATTAATATATTAAGAAATTGATTTTGCTGTATGAACAAGTATGATTAGTATATCAACTTTAAGTTACATATGCCCTTTTGTAAAGTGCCCCCTTATGAAAACTGCTAAAGAATAACGGTTGTACAATGATTTATTGTACGCAGTCCCCTTGAACTAGGTCCACTTACCATCAATGAATGTCGTAAACCAATGGGTGCGTTGTTTGAATGTTACGATCAATCGAGCTGCCAGCGGAAGATACAAAATGTCACCCAAAATGGTGGTTTGTCATGAATAGCTTTTCCAGAGAACCAAGATCTGAATAATTTAATATAAATCAATGCAGCGGGATTTGAATTCTTGATGGATGTATGTTTGTTGAAAGAAAGCAATAATGACGTCCAGATGTCTAGAATCCATCAAATCTACTTTATCAATGAGATTAATGTTGCTTGTTCATTCGTGCTAAGAACTGGAAGTACAAAATGAGTTGCATGGATTCGTTTAATTACAGGAGAAAAACAAGATAAAGTCGAAACAATAAAAGCCCAAATAAATGGATAACGAAATGACAATGTTCTAGTGACTAATGCGAGTCGCCCATCTTTGGATAAAATTTGTAATATTTGGCAATATCCTTCTTGTCTGTTGAATTTATTAATCAGTGAGTTTTAACGTATTAGGATGTAATTGTGACAGTTTTTGCCACAGATCAAAATTAATATTGGAGCGCATTTTCATTTTTAGCAGCGGACATTGAGCAATTGAGTCGTTTCGCATCGGGAGGATACTGCGATGACTCAACGATAGTTTATCTGCAGCATCCTTGCGTCGTTTTGACAGCGCTCGAGGTTCTTGGATACAAAGTTGTTGCATCCTCAAGTACGAGTGTCAAGCAAGATTACAACGAGTACATGTGGACTATGAGAAAAGATTTTGCTGAACCTGAACCCCATCCGGTACCTGGTCACAAGGAAGGTACGTATATCTCGTTCAACCTTCTATTTTTGGGTGTGTATGTACACTGAGGGTAAATGAGTATGCGGTAATTAATGTACGGCTTCAATAATTGTGCAGATTGTAGTTTCCATGGGAGAAATTGCGAGCTAGAATCCATCGTATTGCACTGTCACAAATTTTCCGAGCATAAGCCTCTGAAGCAGTGAAAAGTACACATTTTGAGCTTTGTGTCATTTATTTTGATAAAGAAATTTCGGAGAAACCGGTTCTCGAAGATGTTCACATAAATGTGACAAAAATGTACCACCAGAGCTCAAAATCTTATCGACCGTCAAGAAAATTCAGTTCAACGATTTTCTCAGTAGCGGCGCAGCGGCTCACATTCTCCGTTCTTGCCGACTGCGCTTGCATCCTTTCGAAGTATCAATATATTTTTTGACTTGTCACTTGTCACTTGTTCGCTGCGCGAATTCGTAACCTTCGTCGCGACGATAGCTACCGTAGGCTGCAGCAGGGAAAAATGTCAAAAAAATATTCTAGAAAGGTTTTTTGGCATTTTCCCAGCCTAATTTTGCATTTTCGGTAAAAACCCGGGCATATCCGTAATCAGCAGAAAATTTTCGATGAAATAGACACTTTTAAAAGGTTAAAAACGGAAAAAAAAATTTTTCGACTTTTTCTGACCACTTTCCCGGAATCTCGGAAATCACGAAATTTCATAAGGTCATAGGATGAGCTTCTCTTGTGGTATGGAGATACATTTGGTGGGTTTGGAAAAGGATTTTGCCTAACTTAGATAATGGCGTTGGATTCGTATCAATATCTCGTATAGTTTCCCCGGAAAGTCCACTTGAAAAATCGCAAAAAAAGAGGCAAAGGGGTATGTATGGAAAAATTTGCAAAAATCGATGGTCCAACTTTG
>JAPYZI010001141.1:0-45578 GCA_030523105.1 Ophioninae sp. A BG-2022a | reverse complement strand
GATGCAAGCGCAGTCGGTAAGAACGGAGAATGCGAGCCGCTGCGCCGCCAGTGAGAAAATCGTTGAACTGAATTTTCTTGATGGTCGATAAGATTTTGATCTCTGGTGGTACATTTTCGTCACATTTATGTGAAAAATTACAAAAACCAATTTCTCCGGCATTTCTTCATCAAAATAAATGAAACAAAGCTCGAAATGTGTACTTTTCACCGCTTCAGAGGTTTATGCTCGAGAAATTTGTGAAAGTGCAATACGGTGGATCGTAGCTCGCAATTTCTCCCATGGTAACCACAATTTGCGCCATTTTTTTTTTTTATTTTTGTAAATGCCGAGCATGTTCCTCTTAGAGCAAGTGTTCTGCATACACACAATGAATTTCATTCCAAGCGGTTGAACAGTATAGGAGAAATTGGATTTCTAAATTTCGATGTGGCTAGGAACGCATTCATCATTCCCTTAAGTCTTGGGAATCGTAATTTCAGTTTCGCACATCGACCTTTGAAAGCGCTCTATGTTCGTGCCTAGAACAAGCTTCAATCAGCCAGGCGCTTATTCACGAGTTTGAATAAACATCATCCGCGTTTCAAAAGAATAAATCATGAACCCCGACGTTCCAAGCAAAGCTACCAAGGATTTCGAAGCGACTATTTTAAAGCTGAAAATGTTGCTAGAGAACAGCGTGTCATTGCGAGGTAAATACAGAAGAATCATAAAAGAAAATATGGTTTTTGTTATTACACTACATTTATTCGTACACTTTGTTATTTTATCCGTTCAAAGTACAAACAAAAAGCACGAGAAAAAAATGATAAACCGTTATTTCGCATTTTTTTTCGTGTCTATAATGTTTCAGCCGATTGCGCAAAACTGGAATTTGAAATGTTGACTTTGTATCACACGATTTGTGTGGAGGAACTTGAAGGGTTGCGGGATGAAAAAGAAAACGATACAACTCCGAAGCTTACTGAGGATCCACTTTAGATCATCCTTTGAGAACTCATTAATGTTAAGTATGTGCAGCATACAATAAAATAAAAAATTCTAACCCGTTGAGAAATGAATTGTTATTATCGATATATATGTATTTATTGATTTTTATACCTGATACGTGTCTACCAATACGGATGTTCTATACAGTTTCCCCCTTACTTCGGCCAATGCGGTATAGTCTAGTTTGAGGTTAGGTTATAGTGTAACTTTTGGTTAAGTTAAAGTGCAGAAATGAGCACTTTTTTTATGACTGTTTTAATTATTATTTTCAATAATCTCACTTGGTTTTCTATAATCAACTTGCTTCAATAATCCTTATTTTCAGATATTCAAAATAGAAGAAGCCATCAAGACAATTGTAAACGCAGTGTCCAAACGGTCAAATAAAGTTAGGTTAGACCAGTGATGCTCGGTTATGATAGGAGAAGGTTCAATCGAGACGATATACATTGGAATTCAGGAAATAAATGAATATATATATGTATAGCACAAATCGTATACAATAATATTCAACACAAAATATCAGTTTTCCCCATGAATTTCATTGATCGTATATTTTTATTTAGAATGAAAGTCGTAAAGGGGACACTTATCCAGTATGAGCTTAGGAGAGATTTGCTTTTGTTGAGGTTAACACACGTTGTTTCTGCTCGTTTCGACGACACGATAACCACGCTAAAATTGGGTGTAACCGCTTCGGAAATTCTGTGTTCGAAAGTCGCATTTTGTTTTTTCGATTTAGACCTAACGATTTTTACGTATAGTGTCTCGACAAAAATTGATTAATACATCCGTTTCCTTGTAACATTTATTATACGTTATGTTTTCTCGTTTACTTTTTATCAGTAAACATTTATACTCCGGCTTGCTATAGTTTTACGTAATAAAAAATTAAGAAAAAAAGAGAAATTCGCGCGCGCGTGCGAGCTCGATATTGGACATTCTCGTATTTGTTCCGGCCATTCTGTCAGTTTTACGGACTACCTTAGCAACCCGCACTAAAAGAATGTTTCGACGAGAACTGGTGGGTGAAAATGTGCGAGGCGAAGTAGAAATGTACCACGTCGCATATGAGTGAAGTAGAGAGAGACGCTCTAATTTTTTGATCAAGAATTCTAGAAAACGAAGTGTTTTTTAACGGGAATAATAATAATCATCATGCTCTATCCCTCTGTACAGAGTTTAATTATTAGTTTTCTATAAATGCCTTGATCGTTTATTACAACGCGGGATTTAAAGTTTGTGAGGTTATGTCGATCTTCCGGGTGTCATCGCGGAGACCAGTGTGTCGCTGACGGATATTACAAGCCACTGAATGCTTTAGAACAAATTTTTAGAATGAAAATTCCCGTTCGGACGATTTCGCTGATTTCACTGTATCGTTTTCGACAATGAAAAAGTTACGATAGTTCGTCACGGAAAATCGCGAATTCAGGCGAATATCTCTGACAGACAATCACAACACTTATCAACAACTCCAATTAGCGATTTCCCACAAGCGCTTCTAATCGTTTAGAATCCGGTACATTTTCATCTGAAAACGACACGAGGGTTGGAACCTTTGCGGTTTTTCGTGCGTTTCCACGTACAAAGGGAACGAGCGTGCTTTCACCATTCGTCGCCGAAATGTTCGGATCTGAATCCACGCGACAAAACACGTGCGTGACATTCGCGCCATCTCGCGATCATGTATCCGCTACGCGAACAAAAAACGTGTCACGGAATAAAAATATCGTCCAGACTATAATCGGTAATTATTGTCGTTTCTGATTATAAAAAGCGTGCGGGTGTGAATCTGATATCGTTTTGATTGTGTGCACGATTCACCGCGCGGCACGTGCCAACAAAAAAAACGATTTAAAAAATGCAAAACATAACCTGTCGACTCGTGAAATTATTAGGTCCGTTCGGGGCTTCTCAGTCCAATAACTGGCAGTCCAATAACTGCTTCTCACGAAAATAAGTAAGAAAAAAACAGTTTAGTAAAATAAAAACCGGAAAAAATTCATAACAGTTATTATATTATTACATGTCGTAGATGTGTACAATAAGTATCGCTTAGACGCTACCATTTATACATTCAGGTACACACTGTACGGATTAAAGCGTTTACATACGATTTTTATACATATACATTAAGGATTGGTCGAAAAAATATTCCACTCTCGCACCTCCAATATCATTACAAATAAATTGAACGCTGGTGAAGTTCCGAAAAACGTCAAGACGCTGAAATCATTTATAGACGTCTGTTCCGACACTAACAGGTTTCATAAAAATGCGACCCCTTATTTTTCAATTATCCAATTTTTAGTTTTTTCGCATTGTCTCATCATGAAAAAAAAGAATTCAAAATGAAATGAACTCAAATAAACGAAATAAATGTTTCAACAACTGAAAAAACTTTTTTTAAAAACCGATAAAATATTATACACTAAATTATTTCCGTCTGAAAAAAATAAAAAATATAAGAATAAACTATATAAGAAAATATCCTCGAATAAATTGAAAAACAAAAGCAACAATTCTTTCAAGCCCGGTAGGACGCCAATGAAATAAATAGGTAACTCTAGCAATTCAATTTTCCGAAAACTATATACCCAGTCAAATATCAATTCGGACGATTTCTTCGGTGGAAGCTCGGTCAGCGTTTTTCGTTTTCCGTAACTTTATCCTCGGACGCGCAGCCAAATTTGAGCGCTCCGACTTAAATCCCCGATCTTAACGCTTAAAGTACGAAGAATGCAAGCGATTCTTCGGAGCGTGGCCACTACGGTTAGGTGCCTTCAAATTTGACGGGCCTTTATTTCGTGCACGATAATATTCGTTCGAAGGCGTGAAAAGTGGTTTTTTTTTCTTCTCTCGACGCAGCCCAATAAATAAATGCATGCATGCTTGATGTCGAAAAGTGAAGTAACGGAGAATGTTCGAGCTATCGAATAGAGTACCTCACGCTTTCTTTTTCGTCTCATTGTTTTGTCAAGGTCGCGCGACTCCTCGAGTTTACGCCGAGTTCCTCATCAGCGCGATACGTACGTGTTTGTGTGGGTGTGTATATTTTTTTTGTTTTCCGACAACAGCAATAATCGTTTTCTCCATCGTTATATATATATATATATATATATATACATATATATATATATATATATCTTGTTTTCTCTCTGCGAGTTTAATCTCGCTTCGCTCTACCATAATCACGCTAAAAGACGGAAGATTTTCTCATACGATAATTCTCTGTTAATTTTCTTTTGTTTGGAATTGTTTTTTTTTTGTTGATTTTGTTTAATTGTTTTTTGTTTCGTTCGGTTTACGAGATAACGGGGTTTTCGCGCGCGCATGCGCGAGACGGTGCGACGATCTTTTATCGTTCGGCGAGTTGGAGAAGATCGACAGCCGCGACGTGTGATGGCCAACCGTTTTGATAATAAGTACCGCGCTGGCGATAACGATAAGATCGTCGTAGACAAGAATCGGCGTGATGACAGGACGAGACCGTCATTGAGGACGGTGGCCTCGCCGAGTACGAAACCATGTGGACGCAGTGTCGCGGGTCCTGCGCGATGTCCTGACATATTTTCTCCGCACGGAAGGTAAACATGCTCGCGCAGTCGTCCAAATCGTCGTCCTGTCGAACCACCAATTTCCCATCGTATTATTATTCTTTTTTTTTGCGTGTTATTTATCCGCAAGTTTGGTTACTGTCCGTTCGGTGAAAGCGTGCACGACGATATTTTTATCTCGAAATACTTTAGAAGATAGATTTAAAATGATCAAAATAAATTATCGTTGTTAAAAGTTGCCAAAAATTTAATAACATTCATTCCACTTACACAGGCGAGACATATCTGGTGCATAATGCAGAGCTCTTGAACGGCTCGCAGTTTGCCGTCGAGTCTGGGACATCGATCAACTATCGCGTCGAGCGCTGGGCAGCCCCTTCCTTCGTCGAACCCTTCGTAGTTTCTCCCTGTTATTGAAGGACCCGGTGATAGAAAACAGTGATTACAATCGATGTTGGGTAATTGTATGATGCAACGATTGGAATATACATTCCGGTTAACAATAGTATAGTTATTCGGTGTAAACGAGTGCAAGGGTGATTAACAAATCTTAGTTAGTAATTAGATTAACTAATCTTGGTTAGTAATCAGCTTGGAAAAGTAGATTGGATAATAAATGTCTTGACCGACAATCTGGCTCATTCAGTCTGGACGGCAAACGGTAAAATCGTGAAAATTTGAGGGCACGTTTATATTAGATTGACATTACGATGCAGGCATCAGTAATGGTGCCTACATTATAAAATAAAAAATAAAAAAAGAGGATTTCGAAAAAGCCTTCCTTTACAAAGTGTTTTTTTTTTAACAGTGATTCAATAGTCAAATCCCGGTTACCTTGGTAATGAGAGTCAACGTCGTAGGTCCCATGCCCGGCGCGTTTCTCGTTGTCATTTGTAATCTTTTTTTTCTCGGCATTGGTGTCCCGATAATGATGGGTGTCGCTGTTGTTGGCGCGTGCAGCCTTCATGAGATCTCGTTGAGCGGCAATGTTGCTGCGAAATTCATTGAGGGCTCTGCGCATTTTCTCGAGAGAATAAGCGGCCGCGAGACGAGCCATGACGACGTCTTTGACCTCCTGAGAATTGTCCTCGCTCCCGTATTTCAAGGCGTCCTCGACGATGAGATTTTTGACATTCTTGAGGCGCGTGTCCATTTGATCGAGTTTGTTCCTCTTCTCACCGTTTTCCTTGTCGGCGTCGTCTCCGACGTCAACGTCGATTTCCCCGTTGTCGTTAACTGTCGGTGATTTTAAATTTTCAGCCATGGTTTTGTAGTAACGCTGGAGCATCCACTCGTCGTCGCGATCTTCAGTGCCCGGCCGGGCCAGAAGAGTAGCCTTCTTTCGCCTCCGATCAATACCGAAATAATCGGACCAATCGACGCTCTTTTTCAACAACTCGATGTGATTCGCACGCTTGTTGAGGAGTTTCGAGACGACAGCTCCGTTAGGAGCACGACCGTTCGCGTTAATCTCCTTTTGACCCGGAGCTTTCGGCGAGTTGACGAGACTAACAGGGGACGAAGATGACAAGAACGAGGGATCAGTTTCGACGCCGGTTTCCTGAGGGACAACGGTGGACTTTTCGTGGTCGTTGCGATCGTGATCGTGGCTATGGTCGTGACCAGCGTGATCACGATCGTTTCGAGCGTGATCATGATCGCTTCCGGAATGGTCATGCTCCGAGTGATCGTGGCTTCCGTCGTTCATCTCCTCCATCTTATCATCGCTGGTATTGGTTTTTGAATGCTGCGCACCAGGCTTTTGGCTACCGAAGAGGGGCCCAAGATCCTTGGCTACTTTGGGATCAGTTATGACGCCGGAAGGTTCCTTCTCGTGATGCATTGGCTTTGCGCTTCTCTTCGTCGACGGGCAACGCTTCGAACGCGCCCCGAACTCTCGACCGAGCGGATAACGACCGTTTACGTTTCGACGCTCGGTTGGTAACATGTAAGCCCAATCTCTCTCCCTGTTACCAAACCCTTCGTTCGATCCAACCTCCTCGTTATCCTCTTCGTCACCACTTCCGCTCCCCATTATCAGTTTCTTGTTTCCACGAATCCTAGCCGATTCTTGATTCCCAAATATCTCGCCCCAGCTCATCGGATCCGTGCTCATCGAGTCGTAAAACTTGTTGTTTGGGTTCAGCTTCGATTGATCCAAATATCGCTCGTAGTAGGGCTGCATTGAGTCCGCCATTGGGTAATCCCGGTTTTCTAGCTCCACCATGCTTCGATAAGGACCTCCGCTTCTCTGCAATTCTCTGTACAACAACGTCGCCAAATCTCGATCAGGCTCGTTGCTCATCGCCACCCCACGCTCTCCTCCCATCAGAGCACGCTTGTGACTTCCAGTTCTCTCGCGTTCCCGAAACGACGAAGGGACCGTTTCTCTCTGTGAAAGTCATCAGTTTGTTACGACGGTCAAGGTGAATATATGAAAGATTGTTATTCGTACTTGGCCCGATGAACTCTCGAGGTAATCCAAAAGTGCTCGCTCCAATCGTTTGTCGTTGTAGTTCTGATAGCCACCGCCGATGTTCTCCAGCTGACCGTTCTCTGCAAATTACGGTGCGTCACGAATGGAAAAATGCGGAGATTTCTTAGTTCTATTCGTTTAGCAAACATTAACCCCCGCAGAAGTTGTTTTCCCATAAGCGATCGTGTTCGACTCATATGTTTTTAATTCCAGAATTGTTCAGTGAAAAATTATGGAATAATTAATATATTATTATTCTATCAAGAGTTCTAGTCAATTACTCAAGTTTTCACGAGTTTTAGCGATTTTTCATATGATTCATTGATTACTTAAGGATGTTTAATGAAAAAGGATGTTTCAGTTTAGAATTTCAAATGACAAACGAAAATGTCAAACGCAAATAAAAAATCACTGTGGACTGAACAAATTGGATTTCTCGATGAGTCTTCATCGAGTTTACTTATTTATTTTTTTTTTTGTTTCCAATGATGATTTTTCAATAAATCGTCGAGAAGTTAAAATAATTTTGTAACGTAGCGAGAAAAGTGATGAATTACCGAGTGGTAAAAATTCAAGGTCCTCGTCGTTGTCTAAGTCCTGATTTTCCAGACGAGAAAGCGTTTCCTCGTCATCACCGTCGTTCGGACGATACTTGAAGTTCTGCAAATCGTTGTAATAATCTCGACCGGAATAATCGAGGGATCTCTGTTTTCGGATAACTGCATCGAGCGCAGGCTTGAGTGATTCATCGTCAGTCTGATGGGTTCGGATCGAACTGGCGGATGTCAGAAGTACGACGCCGGGGATGAAAAGCCATGCTCGAAACATTTTTATTCTAGGAATAGTGAGAAGGAGGCAATCGTGACTATTGGAATTTCCGCGTCGTCCTCCTCTCGATCTTGAGAATATTAAAATTCTCGGCGTTTCTGCGGACGACTTCGTGACGAGAACTGAGATATTTGTAATTACGGGTATGGGAAATCGATATCGTATTTCCGCCTGGTAATAGACGCGTCCAGTAATATGTGAACAAGTAAATACAGCGAGAAATTGAAATGCAAATGGAAAAAGTTGCACCGGAGGACTGGAAAATGAGACTTCATAACTGAGAGTACAAAATAAATTATTCGTTCTTCGTACGGTTCCGGTGGTTTTTTTTTAATCGTACAATTTTGCTGCTTTATTTTAAAATAACACATAAAGTGTCACTGCTTTCTTAGACTGGCAAACTTTAAATTCCAATTTATTGTGGCCCAATTTATTTTTCTCAATTCGATCGAAATCCTTTTTCGAAATCCTCACAAAGATCTACCTGCATCTGCGTTCAATCGTTTAGTTGTTGGTAAAAATAATTTTACTTCAGAGGATAATGTCGTATTGGGCAAGTGTCTAGCCTGTGAAAAGTTTCATCACTAGATCGTCTGGCTTGTCATGAAAAATGAAACTTTGAAAATATTTGTTTCGTTCAGTGATAAAAAAAAACACTCTGGCCCAATGTTTTGAAGACGGAAAATCAAAGGCATTACTTCGTGAAGATTCTTGTTAGATTCTAGCTGAACTTGTAAAAGTTTATACAAAATTTGGAATCTTTTTCTATAATAAATTTTGTACTGGTTTTTGAAATAATATTTTACTAATTTTTCAAAACTTTTCTTCTCAATTTTCGACTAATCTTTCAAACTTTTGATACCAGTTTTTTCCAATTTTTCTACTAAATTTTCTACTCATTTGTGAAAAGCTTTTCATAATTAAAATTCTTCAATTCAATTAAATAAAAGTTTGTATTATTTTAAACTTTTGTACTAAATTTTCAACTACTTTTTAAAACCTTTTTATTAATAATTTTTATATTAATTAATGAGAAAATTATCTTAAAGTTCATTATTCTTAGATTTGAAAATTCATGAGACGTAGGTCCAAAACAGTAAGACTGTGTACACGTACGAAGTTCAATACCAAAAGGAAGAAAATTCCCAGCGTATAATTCCTGATATTTGGGTCATACAGGAAATCCAAAAAGTTTGCTTCTACGTGAAATTCATTCAGCTGATCTGCTTCATCGTTCTTCAGGTTTCAACAAAGTGTACTATATATCTAGGCCACATTATCGAATCGTTCGCTTTGCTTTCCTCCGCCCTCATAATCATATAACCAGCACTTCCACAGAACTAAAAGGAGCCCCCAGCATATAAACTTCCAGATCGATAAACGCGATGTTCCAAATGCGGAACACACAGAAACACCGGGACCTTTGCTGGACAATGTCGCTAAAAGGTGAAACATTATTCGAGCTACGTGACTCGATATTCGAGACTCGCCATACCCGTAGTCATTATTTTTCGTTTCCCATTTCAGTTTACCCCGAAAATGAACAATTTCAAAGAAATTTAATAATATTGTTATTATAATGATTATCATATGTGATATCGTTATTATTTTTTCTAATTTCCAAATAAAAAAAAAACCGTAATAAGTATTTCAACTTTTTATTAATCGATGATGAACTTTTTGATCTTTCGTTTTTACTCAATGAGAAATGTGTGAACCAAACGAATTTACTTATAATAATTAACGAAATAATTTCTTCAACGCGTCAGTCTGTATTACGATATTTGATAAAACTTGGAATATGCATGTTTTTATTGCACCCCTTCAATTCTTCGATTGTATTTTCACATTGAAATAGATTGAATTAATATTAAAAGAATTTTGTTTAAAATTTAAACAAGATATATAAAAACCGATGTTAAGATATACGAAGCGGCGATAGGTCGTAGGAAGGAGCCGAAATTACCGCACATAATCTATGTCCAAACCGCCCTTTGACATATGCGGGCTGTAAACTCGCAAAGTTAAATCCCAATGTTCACGCAACTTTCGAGAAAATGTAAAAGTCACGGTTAACCTACACCAGATGTTTTCGTCGCCCACTCGTTAAATATTACCACGCGATTTCCAACGTTCCCAAACGATGAACATAATAAACAAATAATAAACAACAACAAAAATCGAAACAAAAATTAATAACGATTTTGAATGATCACTTTTTCAAACGCGATCGATGGAAATCCCGGATGTAATTGTTCGAAAAAAGAAAATCGTTCGTTATTGTTTTCATCGGAGAAAAAAAAAAAAAACAGAGCGAGAGAAGTGAAAAATTCACCTCGCCCATGATGCGAGAAACGAATCCATATCGGAAGGTGACGACGCAAATGTCAAAGTAAATCGCAGGAGACGAAAAAGAAAAAAAAAAAACAACTCACCTTTTTATCAGTCGTGCCTCATTGAAGTTCACACGGATTCTCGATCGGCCTTTTTCACCCTCTCGTTTCTCTTCTTTTTCTCTTCCTTTTCTCTTCTCGGACCGAATGAAAAACGTGGCTCGCGCTTCGAAGTTTCGGATGGTTTTGTTCCTTCGCGGTGTGTCACGGCAAGTCCCGTAGGTTCGAGCAATTCCTTGATGCAAACCACCACCACCAAACGCCCGAGCTTTTTATACTCGGTGAAACGGTCGATATAACGGCGCATGGCGGTTTCCCGGGGTAGCAACAAGTAATACGCGCGATCGAGATATTGTTTTATATATTTGTGTATATACATATATTACACACATATATATATATATATATTGGACGTACGAATGTTTACACGCACGTATAAACACAGCTACACCCATCAATACGAGGAAAGTGTACTTCGAAGTCTTTTCAATCCTAAATATTTCGAGGACAGTCCTGCCATTGTTTTTTTTTTTAACATTGACTTTCGGTAGAAGATCTCGAACGTCTTCTACAAAAAATTCTTCTACACGTAAGTGTTTGCACGTGTGCGCAGACGAGGCTGAAGCGATAAAAGCGACAATGGGGTGTGCCTGTACAAAGGGTGAAACCTCTTAGCCCTGAAGTACCGCCCAAAAACGAGGTGCAAGATAGGCCGGACACGTGCCGGGAATATTATTTTCGATACACGAAAAATTCCTTTCTCTCCCGTCATTCCAGATCAGCGAAATATCGAAAGATAAATCCGTACGCTTGATGCAACCGTAGACCTGGAAAATCGACGATTGAATTCGTTTTTTAATATCCAATTGAGTTATTTCTCCGTACGGATAACAAGAGCTACTTCCGGTTCGATCTCCTTTCAAATTAATCGTTTCCTCGGAATTCCGAGGGTCGTTCAGCCTCCAGAGACGAGCTTTCATTTTCGCAAACCGAGATTTATTTGATCGTTTCACGAGCTTTCCGGGAAATTAGAAATATATTGGATCGCTAAAAAAAAACACGGAAATTGAGTACCGATCACTTATGATATTTTTTTTAATGATCACTATTGTTTTCATACTTGTCGAACAACGACTTTTATCAATCATTGATTTGCTGGTCCACGTACGAAATCAGTATATCGAAACTGAAAAGGAAGCTATGTGGATCGACCTTTTGAAATAACAGTTGAATCTAAAAAAGGAGCTAAAGTACGCTTTGAAGCTAACTGGAGTTTCGAACCTGAATGGAGTTTTGAAGCTAAATGGAGTTTTCAAGCTAAATTATGTTTTAAAGCTAAACTACGTTTTGAAACTAAACTACGTTTTGAAGGTGAATTAGGTTTTCAAGCTAAACTACGTTTTCCAGCTAAACTACGTTTTGAAACTAAACTACGTTTTGAAGGTAAATTAGGTTTTGAAGAAGCTAAACTACGTTTTGAAGGTAAATTAGGTTTTGAAGAAGCTAAATTACGTTTTTAAGGTCAATTACGTTTCTAAGTTGAATGACGTTTTAAGGCTAAATCACGTTTTAAAGCTAAATTAAGTTTTGAAGCTCAATTAAGTTTTGAAGCTCAATTAAGTTTTGAAGCTCAATTAAGTTTTGAAGCTCAATTAAGTTTTGAAGCTCAATTAAGTTTTGAAGCTAAATAACGTTTTAAATCTAAATTCCGTTTTGAAGCTAAATGACGTTTCAAAATCATAAATGCTTCAAAATCATTTTTGTTTTCTCGTCACTCGTTTTACGATCAAGCTATCCCGCAAGTCTCGGTACTTTTCAGGCAGCAATGAACGGACGAAAAATAAGCTCGAGTTCGAAAGTTTTGTCGATTCGATATCGATTATTTCCCGAATAATTGGATTGCTAAAAAAAAAACCGAGTGCATAATATGAGCTGTCTTTTAAAAATGTTTTTTGAACTTACAAATGCCAAAGACCCGGTACTTGGCAATCGACAATAACAATCTATAAATTCGAGTACATCGAGATGTTTCGTGAAGAAAATGCGAAGGTTAGCCGAGTACACGAAAAATTTGAGCGGACAGACGCTCGCGGTCTCGATCCCTCCTCTTTTTCGATGATGATACTTGGAAGCGAGTTATCCGGTGCGAAACTGGATCGATAAGGGTTATCGCGCTTATCGTGGCTCGAGAAACGCGCGAAGGTAAAAATAAGAGACAAAGGTAGGTAGGGAGAGAGAGAGAGTGATCGAGCGATAGGAGAAAAAATGATGACCATTTTATACTCGACGCTCTGTGTTTGCCTCAACAGTGACGCGACGAGGTGTCACAATCCGTAGTGTTTTTCCGTATGAGCCTAATCCATCGAGAGTATGTCGCGAATACACGTCTCCACAATTTCCGAAGAGTACGGGGCTCTGAGTGCGCAACGAACTTCCGGTAATTGTGTAAAATTTGGAAAGTAAAAACGACGACTCGTGCTTGTGCTTTCTCGATCGATCATCGAGCTGTGAAATGTTGCTCTTTCAGACACGTATTTCGACGACATCCAATTACCCGTATTTGAGGAAAACGGACCAATTACTTCCCAGCCGAGAACCGGTATTAAATACATTCCTTCTATTCAGGTGTTATTGAATGGGCCGTGTTCCAAATAGTTATGTCAAAAATTGCAGTGTAGAGATTTATAAGCCTGAATCGTATCGCACATATTTAACCTTGTTAAATAATAATTTCACCTTATTCAACAATAAATTAACACTTTGAAACATGAATTTTTCATGGACGAACAATCTCTGGTTTTAGATTTAATTAATACGTTGGGATCGTCTCATTATCGTCAATAATCATTTAAAAATCATTGTACATTGAGTTTTCCAATGATCGCTGATTAAAGGGTTGAAATAAACTTGAATGAATAAAAAAATGAATATTTATTCGAAACCTAGCCTAATTAATCGCTTGATCCTAAATCATGATCGTGTAATATTTTATTATTTAATTTTGTACAAGTATTACGAACATAATAACAAATGATTGCAAATTTCAAATGTATAATTAATACATTAATCCTCTAATATAATCGACAGCTAAAAAAGCTATTTTCTCACAAGCGATCGTCTTAAATTCCTACATCTATAACCACTAAATTGTTTTATGAAATATTCTAAAACGATTGATGCATTATAATTCCATCTACACCTATAATTCCACAAATTTTCAAGAATTTGGCCGATTTTTCAATATCCATTCAGTAATAGCTTAATGTCGCATATACAAAAAAAAAAACAAGAGACAAATACGGATATAAATTCTCCGCATTCTTATCGACCGTTCCGCTGCATCTTTTAATCTTGATCAGACCTCAATAAAAGTCCGCGGAGACCAATTCCGATAAATACCACCGATTGGATTTCGACACCACGATCTCTCTTGACTCCTGCATGCAGCACTCTGTTTCTCTCAGGCGTTAAACAGCTCGAAATTCAACAGACCGTCGATCTCATATCACGTAAGTGATTTTGCTGCTTATTATTATGAATTTTTGAAAACCTGGTTCCGATGGAACTGATTTTTTCTAACTCGGTATTATTTTGTAATTTCGTAAATAAGTATGATTATTATCATTGTTGTTGTTGTTGTTGTTGTTGTTGTTGTTGTTGTTATTATTATTATCGTCGTAGTTACGGAAATATGATTTCCTGATGATTGTAAATTTTTTCGTTTTCGTTATCGTAAATTTTATATTTGGATGTCGTAACTAAGTATTAATATTGTTGTCATGATTACGGAAACATGAATTTCTCATAATTATAGATTTTGCGGAACAATTTTTTCATCCGCTTTTGATCGTTGACGATAAAGTTAAAAAAGGAATTGTCCACACGTGTCCAAGCGATTCTCCGTAAATCGATAAATCGGCTCTCCTCGAGCGCAAACTTTTAATTGCAATTAGTCGGTGAGAAATCATTAATTACCGCGTTCGACAATGTGTACAATGAGCTCGTCAGAGCACGACAATTACGACGAGGTATAAGCCCGAATTTTGTGATCGACGATAACAAAGACTTCTATGAAATATCGAGCACGTGACTGAATACTGGTTTATCGTAATAATGAGATAGTACGAAATTCTTCGTGGAAATTCGTAGAAATGGATAAAACGAATTATCTCAGTCGTGGATTACGAGATTTTCTGGAGACGAAAAATATGTGTACACTATTCCCTCGTGCGTTAGAATTTTTTTGTAATACTTAATTAAGAGGCCCCTTTCGTTTCGACATAGATTTCTCAAGGGAGCGGGAAGTCAGGGTGATATCTCACTTTCATCCACCTTTTTCCCTAGAAGGGAGTTGATTTTGTATAAATTTACGAATTGAGCTAACTTATAGGTTAAGTTTGTTCCGAACTATCCCAATCGAGCTGAATTTTTACACAGAGCTTCCTTCTAACCTATAAAAACAATCCCTAAAAGGATCTTTCGCGATTCGTAATAGTCTTCTAGATATTCAATTTTCAATTTTGTAAGTAAGGTTATGCAAATCCTCTTCTTTCCCCTCGTGTCTGAACGACCTGCGATTTTGCGCAGAGCTTCCTTTCATCATTCTAAGCGAACACCGAAAATGATTTTTTGCGACTAGCGATAGTTTTCCGGATATCGATTTTTAATGTTTATTGTTTTCATTCGTACGTACCTATATATCTATAGCGTCCGCCACGCCCGATCGACATCCCCACTCCTCCGGCTTCACTGCTTGGCGGCAGTGCTCATCGTGTCACATAGGTTTGTTGAGGTTATCCAAGTTCGTATGGTTACGTTTGGGTTATTGCAGTAAATACGGAGTTAACCTTTTACCACCGGACGGAACATGTGCCGTCCCAGTCTGAAAACATTTTTATACTACGGCTGGGACAGCATATGTCCCAGTTATTGAAACACATCTAGGACAAAAAACCCTAGAAAATCCTATGAAGCTGGTGACATCATTGTTGTTGATGGTGTGCTGTTATGGAAACGTTTATGCATCTCCAAGACCTTCGACCTTTCAGGCATAAAATTTATTTTATCTAATAGACGCTTTGAGGAGAAATAACTGATCCCGATAATGGGGTTCACTTGGACTGATTTTTCGCCGCATTGAAAGGGTTAAAAATTCGGTACCTGAAAAAGTATTGTCCGTCAACGAAAATTCTTTTGGAGATTCTCTTGGAATATTAGTAGAATGATCTGTGTAAAATGACAGCCCGAACGATTGGGAGGCCCGAATGGTTTCGGATGTTTATCTCATTTTATATCGGGTACTGGTAAAGGGATAAATCTATACGATTCTGTTAAAATTAGTAGGGGATGAACCGAGTAGAAACGAGTACAAGTATCGGGTCAAAGTACCGCAAGCGGAAACCCTTTTTCTCGCTACGGAACACGTGGCCACGAGAATAATCGGATCCTCGAGAGGTTTCATCGTCGAGCTGAAGGATGCCTCTGGTCAGATCGCATTTACCATGCGGAAGAGTAGATCTTGGGGATGCGTACCAGGATTTTTTCACGTGAGTAAATCCGATCGTATATCGCAATTTAATTTAAGAAAAGGTGATTCGAGATTAGAATCAACGAAGCACTTACGTATGTTGGATATATGCGTACCAAATCGCACAATTTAACGTGGAAAAATGTTTTCCTAGGCTTGGGTGGTTTGGGAAAATTGCGAGACACTTTTAGTGCCACCTGGCAGATTTTTGTCGCAATAGACCGCGAGCTACGCTTATAACGGAAACAAAATAAATTACAATCGCGGACGGGAAAACACGCAAACTATTGGGGTAAAGGCATTAAAAAGAAATACACATATACTACGTGGTTCAAACTATGATGCTTTGTTATTAGCAAGTTATCCATTTCTTCTTACACTTACATAACTCTTTTCGATTTGTTTTTTGGGCAATACCTACTCGCTTCGAATCTATCTTCTACCGGTTTTCAGGAGAAATATATACGTATATCTGTAAAATATAGAATTTTTCGATACACTTTTATCGAACAGACTGCGACGAGTGAATTATTGAACTTCAATCTACATAACTCGGAATCAGTCTTTCTTTTCGTTAATAACATGGGATTCAAATCGCCGACCCAGCGAGACAGAAATTTTGTGCATTTTCCATTTCAGAAAATGACCGTTCATGGCAATGATTTCGTCGGTACTGTGGAACAGGACTTTACGATTTTCTCCCCAAGATTCACTGTGTACGACCCGGAGCATCAGCCTCTCTGTCTCATATACGCACCCCACACATTCTGCAATTGCTCTTACAAGGAAGAACGTTTTCAGGTATGGGATTTGCCAATGGCCATGGAATTCTCAACAGCGATGTTTCTTTAGCCTCAGATTCTTTGGTAACGCATATCAATCATTCAATTCATCATCGCCCAAAGTGTTCATGAAGTTTCAGTCCGATATCTTGAATTTCACAAATTTGGCACTGCTCGAAAGAATATTTTGGATTTAAGTACTGAAATGTCCGTCAGGTGTCATCGCTTGACGGCTGCAGACCCCTGGCGTCCATAGTTCTGCACTGGGACCAGATGGTCATGGATTACTACATCACTGTTACGTTTCCTCTAGATATGGATGTGAAGATCAAGAGTTTGTTGCTCGGAGCGGCATTCCTCATGGTAACGATCAAACGACTTGACAATTCAGGACGTTCACGGCCCTAGTCGTTTTCACATTCTGTGTTCACTGTTTCAGGAGTCATTGTACTTCGAGCGCATCAGAAAATGTCCAACCCGATAGCATTGATGAAATTCCAAAAATTGTATCCTCTTGTTCTCTTCGACTCATCTGGAATGAATCTGGACTGCCCTTCGCACGATGAATGTTGGCAATGCGGGAGAAAGAATTATCTGAGCGAACTCCAAAACTTACGTGTATCACCGATGTTCAGTCTGGAAGAAAAAACTTTTCTCGTATTATTGAAAATTCACTTTATATAAAAAAAACTGGTTGGCCTTAATCATCAGCTCTTTTTCCATTCTTTATGCATCATTATCAATGCACACTTGATTAAATTTGGAAACCATTTGTATTGTCACGATTTACTTGTTAAAACGGATTTACTGAACGACTTTTGAGAATTACATAGAATTTAGCCAGGCCATGACAGATGTTGGCTTATGATATTTCTTGAATTTAAAAATAAAAATAGATTGTATCACCACGCTGAAGGAAATCATAAATGGTAAAAAGATCGGCTAATCTCATGACTTGGAGGAGAGAAGAGCTGCAAATCCGGTTCTGCTCTACGAACTAGAGTAGAAGCAAAGTTTCACTCCTGGGGTCATTCCCATTTACTCATTTGGGCGTCATGGGGGTCGCCGGTGATCTGCATGTCCATATGAATTACGTTGCAAGAAACGCAGCGCAGCAGTCAAAGGATTAATCGTACTCGGTTGGCGCTAAAAAAAATGATAAATAACCATTGATATTCATCGGTGTAACGTGAGAGCTCCTTTCAGAAGAACTTACGTTGTTAATAGTTGCTACAACATAATGCCTTCCCTCTGCAATCATTCTCTCTCGGGACGTCCGAGCGTTAATGACAGATCCAACTCGATGTGCGAGATTGCTGACCAATACAAAAATGCACAGCTTTGGTGATGGATAAAGAGGCAGGTTAAACAGTGCGGTAAATTTCACTATTTGCGGGTGACATTAATGAAGATCGCGCGTTTTACCGAAGGATTTCGAAGAGTACTGGTTTTTATTAGTGGCAGAAATTTTGGTCGGGTCTTCTAATCCGAAGATCCATTAATTTGGTATTTAAAAATACTGGTATACAATTTTGGCAAATCATCAATGATCAACTTTCGAACAGTAACAAAACTCTGACGAAAGGACACCAATCTGCCGTGTGGTGGCGTGACGAGCGAACAGATGTCGCGGCTAAAGGGAAATGAGACAGATATCTTTCTCTTATACATTGAAGAGCGAAAACACGCTGCAGCTAACATTTTTGGCTTGAACGATAAAAACCTACTTGTTTCATTTACATTTATTCGTGACATATAAATAAGTTTAAACAATCGAGGGAAATCATTTTATATGTAATCTTAAAAGGAATCATCTTGAGACAAAAGTACATTCTGGAGATTTGAACGTTCGGAGTGTTGTTCGCTAATGTAGATAGGAAATGATACAACTAGCCTAAAACTTGTGAAGAGAATTGCGTTTCAGAACTTGCTATTTGGGAATCGTTTCAATTACATGAATAATTGTTTAAACAGGAATTAATATAATACGTTGCAACGAACTTGTGGCTCTAAAATATAATTAATACTGTTCGTACTTATCGTTATCATAAATTATTGATTATTCCCGCGATAGCCAATATTTGTCGATTAATTATTGTCTTGACACACTAAACTCTAACTCTATCGGTACTCGACGAATTGAAGGGGTGTGATGGAACTTTGCGCTAATGGAACAAAGGGAACTAGCGAAACGAGAAGGTGGAAAAGAGGGCGAGCGTGGTTTCGGCGTGAACGAACGCACGTGAGTCCAGAGCATGAAACGGATAGGAGAAAGCAAGACGCAATGATGGGCCTAGTGTATAACGTTTATAAGAGTAAGCCTTGGAACACTTATTAAGTTATAGTTTCTCGCTTAGCGGGGAACACTTATTAATAATAAAGAATTACAGTTCATGTTTTTTATAATACGTATATCTTTTTTTCAATATCTTCTCCCAAATACTCTCTCGGTTTCACCGTACACGCTTTTGCCAAACAGATCTCAATGATAAAAAATTCCACATTCGAAAACATAAACGTAATCGTTTCTCAATATCTCACGTTCCTATAGTCATCGAATTGAAATTCCGTCTCTTTATTTCCGCTTTTTGAACGAACGACTCGCATCAGCTTGTACATCAGCTAAGACATTCAATACTTCAAATTCTTCCTTTTTTTCAGTCTTTGGTATTTCTTCCCTAATACTTCTTCCAAAGAAAGTGATAATCAGCTTCTTCCAGTGTGATAATTCTTCTGAGAATCGGTAACCCGAAGTAAAGTGCGATTGCAATCGGCACCCAAAGATCTTCACGGTTAGCTGTAGCTTCATGATTCGTACGAGACTTTTCAGGCGTTTGAAGTCCCCTCCACGATTGCAGTAAACTCCGCGATTCTCGATAACGACACAGAGACGTTCCAATTCGACGATAATCGCTTCAGGCACGATCAGCCACAAAAACGCCCTTATCTATTTTGAAAGATACAAGCAATGATCTCTATCCATGTATACGTAAAAACAAAATCGCCAATTAGATTTCGAGATAGCAACGAGTGTTTTTAGCCGGAGGCAGCCGCGAATACACCCAAATACGTCAACCTGAATGTTTTATAGATATTTGCGTCAACGTTGGTGTGCAGTGCGCGGTACCGTTTGTGCACATCGCGTAAAGATCGAGCAAATCCCGGAGTGCCTTTACTATTTATGAATGTTTGTCTATTGTATTATTGTGCGTTACAACATCGCTCGCGGTGGGGCTGGAGAAGCGACACTTTTATCTCGCCTCGCTTATATTCGCGAGCTTGTTTAACTTAAGAGTGTTTACACCCGCGTACGAGTTCTCCTTAGCTCCGAGAAAGAGGAGGAAGATATCGCACACCGAGAGGTTATCGATGAGAGCTTCGAGAATCAGTTAACTGTTACCCAAGGTGCTAATAGTCCGAATAGCACTCGGGCTTAGTGATCATCGCGTTCTTCAGTCGATACTCTATTGCAGATTTAAACGGTACTCGAGTTGTCGTCGCTTAGCTCTCGGGTCGAAAAGTCATGGACCGAATCCACCGTAAACGGAGAAAGAAAAATGAAAAGCAAAAGGTACTTTTTTTCGGCTTTTCCACGAAAGCGAAAATGGCGTTGCAACGTAGCTTCGTAAGCTTCCCGACGCCTCGAAAATTCCCTTGCGAGCTTGATAATCGAAAGGGTGGTGATCGGCTGGTGCGGTGAAAAAAACAAAACACGTTGAAGGTCGATTCGATGGTGTACGGCTGATGAAGAAACGCTCGATTTTGTACAAGTGAAATTCTTTTCGATTCAAAATTCGTTTTTATTGTTTATTATTTATTTTGATGATCGACCGAATCTTATACGATTGTACTCGGTCGGTTATCTACTACCGGGATCACGCGAAGGTCACGTTGTTCGTAGGCGGGGCGATACGTCACGTTTGTCATTATTATGCGATTCGGAAGAGTTTTCGAATCACTGCTTTTATCGCGAATTTTTTTAACGGATTTTCTGACGACTCCGGGATTCCCTGGAAATCGAAACGAACCGAGGTTGGAATTCAATTTTCACGAGGTGAAAAGTGAAACGTCTGAGGTGGCAATTAAACTAAAATGTTCGAGTGTTTTGCATCGCGGTCCGGTAGGGTTTCGAGGATATAGATCACACATCCTGATGGACAGCCATTGAACGACTGGTCAATATTCTCAATACGAACTTTTTACATCTGATTTGTGAATTCCGAGAAAATTGATTCAAGTCGGAGCTTTCCAATGTATTATCAAATTTCCATTGGGCTACTCCATATCTGCCAAACTCAATTGTTACTTGCAAAACTGTCGTCTTATTTTTATAGAATTATAAGTACTTTCAACATTTAAACGTTTTTCTTGGCATTGCACAATTTTAAAAAAATTCATAACGCAACGGTTATCATTGAATAGACATAATTCAAGATATCAGATATAATAGACATTACTTTATGTTAGTTAATGATATTTCATTGACATTTGGAATTTATTACGTACAAACATTGTTATTATGAAAATTTCTTGTTAATCGCTAAATAAAAATAAAAACGAACGTTCGTAAGATTTTCGTAGCTCAAATTTGCAAATAGAAAAATTAAGAAAACGAAAACACAGAAAGATCGATACAGTTCAAGAATGCAAATTTCAACTCTAATATTCGAAATTCTTTAGACTCCTTACAATAATAAAAAAGAAAAAATAAATTCGTCCCCTTGCTCTGCATGTCAATGAGCACGTATCGTCTTACAAATGTCTGTTACCTTGAGAGAAATCATTTGACTGGCTAGAACCAATATTCTGAAAAAAAAAAACAATTTCCAGCGTGGACTCGACGTCCTCAATTTTTTCTACCAACAATCTCGGTCTTAAGAGGATATACGAGTTTAGAGGTCTATGTTTCGGGCATTAGTGCGCGCGTGCCAATTTGTAAAAAACCTTTTTAATCAACGTAAATAATAACATTAATTAATCAAATTAATCATTGGGTCGACGAGTCTTATTAATTATTGATAATTATTCATTAAATGAATTATTAAATAAATAAACTTCATCGAGTAAATATAAATGAATAACAAAAGTTTTACAAAAAAAATATAAACACTTTTCTTAAATGCAAATTGCCCATCGTTTATCATTAATGTTTAGAAGATGTTAAAAAAATCGTCGCATTGCTGGAGACTTCCCTCAAACTATAATTATCTAAAACAAAAATTCAACTGATTCTTAAAGATGAGACCCATACACCGTAACTAAATCAGAATTTTTGACGTATGTGCAAAATTCTCGAAACAGCAGCGTAATAATATCAGCTTTATGATTTTTCATGAAATTTTTGCTATACTTAAGGACAAAAGTAGGTATCACTTTTGGAATCTAAAATCCAATTTAGTTTAATCGCAAAACTGTTTATACGAGTTAGATGTGTGACAAATTTCATCGATGGAATAATTACTACGTAATCACCCCAGCAGTTGGTAAAAAAAAAAAATAGTTTCGAGTAAAAACGCGGCCATAGTCTTGCCGAGCAGAAGTTTAACGACTTTAATGTTTTACCGGAAAATTAGTGGTTCCAGCGCTATACTGATCTCCTTCGGCTTCCAATTAATCAATGGATCAAAAAATACCAATTTTTTCGAATTTGTAAATGAACTTGCCTCCAAAAAAAAAATGCTTTACGAATAATGCATTGGCATTGTCGGATCAGGATTACTCGAAAGAACGGTAGAAGCTGATAGGAAGCGGGTGGCCTGCGTGCACCGGAGAGTCGTAGACTCCGCTGTGCCCGAGAGTAACAAGCTCTAACGAATCATCTCTCCCACTCAGCGATAAAGTTGGTCATAACGTGCGTGTCCCGTCTCTTTGTTACGACCTCAGAACGTATTGGTGTCCATCGTCGATCCGTGGGACGTCAAAGTAGCCAGTGTGAATCCGGTCGGTTTGGCGAAGCGACGCGGTGTACGCCTGACGGGTATTCCAGCCTCGAGACCGGAAGTGATCGAGAACTTTTGGCCGTCCCCGCAAAGTCCCGTCACCATACCATCCCCGTGGTACAAACCGAATTTACAATCCAAACCAATCGAATCCAACGTTGATCGTTCCTCCAAGGTAGACCGGCAACGATGCTGGAACGCTTCTACGCAGTGAGTTTTCAACACGCTCGTAATTGAAAGTACGCGAGAAAAAGTATTTACGGGCAGTCAATGCGAATAGTCAATCATCGTAGCGACGGCAAAATAATCGTTTATGTAATCTCCAGCGTTTAGAACTCATTGTTTTATGCTCGAAAGTATCAATTTACTCAAAAGTGGAACGGTTTTCAAAAAATTACTGGTCAAATCAGAAATTCAAAGCTTGACGTTTTTGGGATTGATAACGTTAAAACTGGAATCGGAAAGCAGTGAGATTAAAAAAAAAACACGCACGTTTTCTTATCGGTCAAATCGACTATCTTGTAGATTGTGATAGCGACAAACTTACCTTTTTCAAGATGTCAAGGTTGCAGTTTGCGAATTTATATTTTGTGGATTTGGTACTTTTTTATTTTGAAGAATTTCATTTATCGTTCTTAAAAATTGTATTATTTTGAGTTTTCTAAAAAAAAACCAGGGCATGAATGTCGACACCATAATTATCGTTAATTAGGTTCTAAAATTCGTTTTATAATTAACAGTCCGTTGTTTACAATTGCGACATGTAGAAAATATGAATTGGCCACGACATTTCTAAAAAATATATGATAAATTAATTTTTTATTTGTTGGATTATATCGAAAGTGATTTTTTACAAATTGTTTATAATTCAGTACAAGAAAAACAAGCGAAACTTTAATTTCTTGCATATTGAAATACTTATCAGATTTTCTTAAAGATCCTAGTAAAATAAATATTATCGCTCGATACATGAAATATTTGTTTCTATGTTCGACGACCGTTCGTTTTTGTTTTTCATTCGCTTATTTGTTTCTTATGTTCTTTTTTCGGTTTTCCGGAGATGTCCAAATTGGTTGCAAATAATCTTGAATAATGAATTATCTTCCTTAACAAATATCAGCTAATGCATATATTATTAATAACTAAATTTCAAAAATTGAAAAATTCACTTTGTCGTTTATTCAATATTTTTCGAAAATAGTCCACATTCTTTCCAAATGAAATGGAACTTTTACACGACTATCCTTATCTACATAAATTTAATATTTAAACAAAGAAAAATATCAAATTTTTTAAATAATTAATTTCTCACAGAATATTTGTTTTTTGGTGTTTTCACGTTGACAAATCGTTGAAACATCTTAACACCCGCAGAGCGGAATCATCAAAATCACCGAATTCCAAAGAGCTCTTCGAAACTATAAAATCGACGAATGAAGCTTCGAAAAAACTAGAAGGAATCGAGGCGAACTCAGCAGCTTGTCAGAACGGTGACGGGAAGGATTTAACTCACGCCAATTCGGTAGGGTCGACGTCCTCGTGTTCGCAGGGTCTTTGCAATGCGCACATTGAAAACGAGGAACGACCGGAAGTGCACGTGGACCGTGATTGCGATAGAAGAGTGAAGAAAGTTCGCGATGCTTCGAAACGCGTACAATCCAATGTCGAAAAGAGGGATCGCTCGTCCCAACAAGCAATTCTTTCGAAATCTGAATCCAAAAGGGACCGTGCGCGAGTTAAATTAAATGAAAATTGCAAAAAGGATTATCCTTCCAGAAATGAACCGCAGCGTG
Source organism: Ophioninae sp. A BG-2022a (assembly GCA_030523105.1). Classification (NCBI taxonomy): domain Eukaryota; kingdom Metazoa; phylum Arthropoda; class Insecta; order Hymenoptera; family Ichneumonidae; species Ophioninae sp. A BG-2022a. The sequence goes on along the minus strand of JAPYZI010001141.1, from coordinate 21,290 downwards.
AAGAATTGACTTTATCGACTTTAGAAAACTCGTCAAATTCGTGTACGAATGGTGTCCCACCGGAAAACGAATCATCAACTCATCGAGATCGTTTGGGTAACGTCGTAACCGAACTTGTACATTCCAGGTTCGATCTTTTTTTTTTTTTTTGGTTTAATATGCAATACAATATAACCTCTTAATACCGAGTTTGTGGTAACAAGAAATTGGGAAATGGCGTTTAAACGAATAATAGAATTATTCGTTTTAAAAGGTTTGAAAAGTATTGACATTTGATTGCAGATACGGGATCGCAGCGAGTAAATCTAATTGTTCTGTCCAAACGAATACACGAGAAGATGAAGAATCAAAAAATGGTAAGTTTTTGATTTTTTTCTCAACACCAACACGAGAGAATCGATAGTTCTACGGTCATACGTTACAACTGTCAACTTGACAGCTCTTTCGATGAAATGTTATTCGAAGTTATCTTGAATCGTCTGTTTGGGCTTGTTCGGATTGTTGGACAGCAACCAATTTGCCAGCCACAAAATTGGCTCCGCAGGCTTCATTTTGCAACACTGAAACAAAAAAACATTTTTCTTTCAAAACTTTGGTTAGTCAATTGATTCATGATTTTTTTTTTCACCGAGATATTCAATTTTTTGTCCGGATAGAACAGTTAATGAATAATTACGATAATACTTTTAAACGAGACTGTATAATTCGTAAATGTGATATAAATTTAGTAAATACGAAATTCTCTCACCTCTGCCAAACCATTTGACAAAACGCTGCACAAGGTTTCTCTCAAATAGTCCTCTGCACTTTGCTCGCTAAGTAGAGGCTCGATGATGACTGAAAAACGTGTGAAAAATAATACTGCGATTGTGATAATGGGATCGAAAATTCAAAAGAAAATCCGAAGTTATTATTCATTTATTCATATCTTCCATATATTTATTTTAATTTGAATAAATGAAAGTAAACAATATAAATACAAAAAAGTGGAAATGAAAAATAAATAAATTTTTCCAATTGTTCATTTTTATTTATTAAAATAGAAATAAAAAATCAATAATGCATAAAAAATAATCGAAAATAAATATTCACTTGGGTCAATCCGTCGACGAAAATTTATGGATATTTTCGTAAAGAAGAAATCTTTTTCAAAAAATGTACGCACATTCTGGAAAAAAGAAACGAATTTCTCGTTCCGCGTCTTCGCGAGTTGCACTTCCAAAAATGAAATGTTTGCAGTTTCCATTTTTTCTTCCCTGCTGAGCTCTGATACAATCAGGAAAATAAATCCTCGCTTCGGCCACCTTAAGAATGAATATTTCAAATAATTTTACAAATTGCTCCTCAATTCAATCGAAATTGTTATGAAATTTGAAGAAACCTTCGCAGGCCCCATTAGCAACTGCCATTTTTGAATCGCCTGTTTTCGCGCCAAAACCAAGACTAATAACGGGCCTGACGTCATATCCGTTACGAAATCAGTAAAATCCTTTGATTCGTACTTTCCAGTGTAAAGTTCTGAAGCCTGCTCTCGTGTGATTCTAAAACGTTTACTTTTCTGAATTTCGAAACCTTCAGAACTTATAACGTTTTCGATCGCGTTCAGATTCTCGATAGCTTCGAGATTTATTATCGCGAGGGTGCACTCGAGGTCCGATTTTTTATCAGAAGTTTCGTCGCTGCACGGGCATCCCGGATCGTATCTTCCATCCTCGCAATCAATTCTACATTTTTGAAGATTTGCCAAGTTATACTGGAACACAAATTTTCCGAGCTGTCAATTCGGTTGGCGCTTACGTAATTAACCTACAAATTAGTCTTCCGGTTGGGTATAATTTGCAGATTATCGCTTAATCAGACAAATGAGTTTAAATTATTGACCAAAAAATCATCTTGATGGTATATGTTAAACAATTGTCCGAGTACACTTTTATTAATAAAGAGTTACATAGTTTTTATGTTAATAAAGTTGAAATTGATAAAAATTGCAATTTAATTAATAAATATTAATTAGTGGAGCCGTTATAAATAATAAATAATGTCGGACTTTGATTGTTATCAGGCGATTAAACTCAAACAAAAATATCAGCGTTTTTTTAATTGTCAATATCGGATAAGAATTTACCGAGATTTTTCTATTATCACGATTCCATCGTGAAAAAAACGAATTCTGAATGTCTTTTTATTCGATTTTTCGTGGTCCAACGGCATCATTATTGATAATGACTCATGAAAAGAAATATTACTAACATTCGTATACACAATTTTGAAAAACATAGCTTCTCCAAAAACAGGTTTAAAGTTTCACTACCAGTTTTATCATCTTATACACAAGTTGATCTTTAATCTCCGATTCTTCGACGTCAGTCCCATCTCTTAAATTTGAGTTGGTCCAATCAATGAACGATTTTTCTAGATTTTTCCGGTAGTTAAACCCGTTAATAAAATTGAACGATCCGGCATTTTCTAGTGCGGTGAAATAATCGATTGGAAGAACTTTCGAAAACTCCGTAAAGCTGTTGAATAATTAGATTGAAATTCCGGGAGTAACTAACTGTTGAATCAGCGGAGCATTCGCTCGATGAAGATTTTGTCGAAACTGCAGTTTTGCAAATTCCAAATGGTTTTTCTAATGGAACATTGGCAACTTTTCCGCTTCCGTAATCCGTTCGTTGCACCGAAAGATTTGTACATTTATTAAAAATCGTCGTCGTCGTCGTCAGTCGTTCAGAATGCTCGTCTTTTCCTTTCAAAGTACAATCGCACATTGCGATTAGAGGGACTTGCTTCGAAGGCGATTACTTCCGAAACGATCCCAAAATTTTCCTTCAATAATCGGGTGGGAAGCGATTTTTTAAAACTTTATTAAATCGAAAATTTAATTTTGCGATTAGAGGATTGAGCATAATGTTCTCGTAGTGTCAACGATCAATGACATATTGAGGTTGTCAATATGTCAAATGCCAAGCGTTTTTTTTTTTACGTTTCGATGTTTTTTAGAATAATAATAATTAATAGTAATTATTCACTATCTAAATTTAATATTAATATATTTTGTTTTTCTTCATTCAGAAAAAAGAACTATATAAAAATAAATATTTATATTCTTTCAGATAGATCTCTGAATAATTGTTTTGGAGAATTAAAAAATTGCGACTCTTCCATCACGGGGAACACCAAAGTTCCATCTCTCGAGACGAAAAAAGCTGTAGTTCTTATACAGTCGAATTTAGGTAATATGGATGATGCCCACAGTGTTACACATAAGGTGAGAACGATAAATCGATTATCCTCGCGTATTAATCAAAATTCAATTTTAAACGTCACTCAAGTCAGCCCACATATACTTATGTTTCAGTACGAAAAAAAACTTTTAAGAAAAAAAAAAAAACAAATGAATAATTAAAAAAAAACTTCTTTTACACTTTCAATTTTGACGAGTCTCGTTTGTACGAAAAAAGAAGCAGCTGGGGCGCCAAATTCCAAGTAAAAAAGGAGAATTAAATTCTTATTTTACAGAATATTGTAAAATATTGTAAAATTGAATTAAAAATGACATTTGAAATTAAATTAAATTGCAACTGACATTGAAAATTTATCTAAAAAATTAGAAGGGATTTCAAGACTTGAAGAAAACGGTTGGATATAACAAATTCGTGTTCGTAACGAAAAATCCATGGTTGGATGTTGCAGGGCGTAGCATCAAAGTTTTCAAGAATCGAAAGCGACAGCAGTACGACTTTCAGTAATAGTGGGTCCACCCCTAACGGAAGTACGTTGGGCTCAGAGACAGAGGAAGATGCCAATGACGAAGAGATGGTCAAGTATGCTATTTCGAATTGTTCGATACAGATTTAAGAGGTTAAGCTGACGTAACGACCAGAAATCAGATTTATTTTAAAAAAAAAATAACAATAATTTCATACGAATAAGATAAATTATTGAAAAGAGTATTTTTCGGTTTCGATTTTGGAAAAATGGTTTGATGTTTATTTTGGTTTCGATTAAAATGTTTTTCTATAAAGCGAAATAATGTTTTCAAAATCGAAACCGAAAAATCGACAAACAAACAAGAAAGATAGAAAAATTGTTTTTAATAGAAAATTATATAAAAAGGAAAACAAATAGAAAAATAATTTTATCGCTTTCAATTTTGGTAAATTGTTTGTAGAAAAACATTCTTTGTAATTGAAAAATCATTGATGCATTTATAGCATCTTACTTTTGTCTCATGGTTGAATATTAATAGGAAGATTTCTTTTTGTATGTAATTTCGCGCAGTGATATCTCGTAACAACAGATGCCACGGCGTGTTATCAGCGTTATGCAACACGCGAGCGGTGTATCGTCAAACATGAGTATTCCGCGGATTTTTTACTCCCGAAGAAACTGCGATGCTAATAATTGATTATGACAAAAGTTTTATTAATGCACTATATACATCCTTGTAAATATACGATAGGTTCGCCAATTTGTCTCTTATTTTCCCATTGGGGATCGACACTTCAAAAATAATCATGTTTTTTCTTTCGAACATAAATTTTTGTTTCGTTAGGGAATTTCATAATTTCTTATGAAACGACTAGACTCGTGGACTTAAGAAATACAATTTTTCGGAAACCCCAAATTTATGATTTACGTGTCTCCAGTAAAAGTGCCTTCTGTATTCCAGTTTCAGGGATAATATTTTCGATATGAATCGAAATTTAATTAAGTGCTGGCGCACTATGAGAAAATACAAATTTCCAGATGAGAAAAAAGTTTCTAAAAGATTTTGTCCAGGATTGAAAAAATTTCTGAAAATGTATGTTAATATTCGAAAAAGATTTAAATTTTTGTTTGGGTTAAAAAAGATTAAAAATAGTTTTTTAGTTTAGCAAAGAATTATAAATTAATCAAAGGTTTTAAAAAATCGTTTTTCTCTTGAAAATGCTCAAAAATTCTCGAAGATAAAAATAATACAATAATCGGTTTTCTTACGAAAATCGTTTCATTCTTAAAAAATCTTAAAAATTCTCGAAGATAGAAAAATCTGTTTTCTCCAAAATGAAAATAACTTTGAAATGTGAAATTTACCAAGATTCGAACGAACCTTCCGAAAAATTATATTTCCATTTTCATATTCGCTGATTTATCAATTCCATGACGTTTTCCCGAGAAGTTTTCCCACCTCGGAGTTACCTATATTTTCGTAATGTTTCCGTGTGTGTATCGATACGTTCGTGTGAGCAAACACACTTTGTACGTCGAGACTGCCTGGAAAGAAGTCAAATGAAATACGGATGGTGTTAATGAGCGTCCCGAGCGCGTATCGACCAACCTCTTCGTATATCGTTTCGCTCCAGGGTTATCGGAGTCGAAGTTTTTTTTTTTTTTTTTTTATTCCTTCAGTTCATTCGGTGATCGTACTGGTGGCAGTGACGGTTGCTCAGTGTCGGTTATTCCTGGCGCCAGCCAGCTTTTTCCCAAACAGGTTTCCGTAAAATGGAATATTGTGAGAGAGCGAACGAGTGATTTGGACTCGTGACGCATTAAAAAGTAAAATGTGGAGGCAACGTCGTGGGCTCAAAAAAGTGACCAATTTTCACGAGCAAAATGATACCGCGGTACGACGTTGGAAGCGCTGTGTCGTTGCAAAGGTTCGGACATTGTCGACCAGTGAACCGTTTATTCAAAGTCAACGTGGCAGTGATTAAATACGAAAACGAAGAGAATCGAATCTGTGATTGAATTTTTAATTTCCTTATTTGTTACGAATAAAACATATCGGTTTGTGTTGTCAATTGATATTTAAAAATAATTTTTCTTCAGTAACTTGATTCGAGAAATGGATAAACAAGACGATCTTTAGAAATTATATTTTTTTTTTAGATAATTACGATGAACCATCTGCTGATACTATCATCGCTAAGATTAACGCAATGTTTTTGAAAAACTTCAACGAGATTTTGTCCTCCGATGTAAGCTAGTACATTTCTCATTATCAGCTTCCATATGTTGTAGAAGTTGATAATAATGGCTTTGAAAGAGTTAAACTAGTGTGACGATCCAAAACTAAATGTTTTTAGGAAAACAGGATACAATTAGGAAATAATCATTTCGAAACACTCAGTAAGATGCAATTTTATCAAAGCAATTATATTAAAAATTATCCGGCTCATCCGAAAGTTAGAAAAAAACTCACAAATTTTTATATTAATATTTCAGTAATGAAAACAAATTTTCATGTCAGATATGTTTTTAGCCATTGTTTTTCAAATGTTTTATCATAATAATTTTATTTCTCTCAGAGTTCCGCTTCAAGCACCGCCAAGACGAAAAACGAGAGTTGTCTCGTCGTCGGGCCACAAGTTCGGAGCTGACGTAACGGACATTCCCGATGTCCAGAGCCCAAACTCTACAATAACAAGTGTCAACAGTATAAGCAGCCTTCTCAAGGAAAAACTTCAGCTGTCCATTCCTCAAGCTCTACGCAGCAGCAAAAAACGACAAAATGCAGATTACAAGTTAGTTTCGCTCGTATTAGTCATCATTATCATCGAGAGCTAAACAATGAAAAAAGCTCCATAGATTATTGAATGATTCTCATTTATTTTCTAATTAAAAAATATGATACGATGAGAATATCATCATTGTCAGTAAAAAAATTACAAAATTAATTATCGTGATTTACACGATGACAATATTATATTTTTATTTTGATTCCTGCTGTAAATTTGTCCAAAAATCAGCAAAATTGAATTAAACCAATTCTCTTTTATTAAACTTATTTCTCATGAAATTTCATTGAAGTTCGACTGATCACTATTACGCTAGTACACTGAAGTAGCACATCCGAAAAAAATGCGAATTTTCGGAATTATATCAGAAAATATAAGTCCAAGATTACATCCACGTTCCATTGAAAAGGTATAACTAATAAAATACATCGATAACATTTTACTAAATACATCTCATTTTTTAATCGGAATTTTGACAAAAAGGAAAGAATGTGATCCCTCAGTAATTGAATGTTACTGATGATTAAAATCTACCTATTCGAGTTAGATAAATAATGCAAACGTTTGAAACAATGTTTTTTTTTTTATTTGCTTGTTACAATTCGGATTCCCTTTGCCATTTTTCGGCGACGGTCGACTTTCCCCGTTGTATCGCATTCGCCGCGATATTTTTTTGACCGCCGTAATTGTGAGACTGTGAAAAACCTGTGCCAATACAACCGGTCTCCGGTTCGTACCGAAGCATCGAAAGTACGTCGCCTTTCGTTGAGAAATAAATCGCGGACTCAATTTCGCAGTGACGCGTCACGCATACGTTGAAATCCGTACGTGCGACGCCTGTGTACGACTGCAGCTGCGTCACGCTCGTATTTATTTTTCATCGAAAGTAGGAAGCTTGGATCGGTGCCTGGTACCTACCAACCGATGTTCCGGTTCAGAAACAAGCAGGTTAATTAGACAACGTATCAGTTTCCAATGCGCACGTTTCATACTTATTTTCAGGCTCCGAGCATTCGTCGGTGTTCTCTTCCTGTGCGTTGTCTTCCTCGTTGGATTTGCACACGTGTATTACACTCAACATGTTCTGCAGAGGGCTTACTTCGAGAAATTCAGGTACACGGAGAAATTCTCGAAACGTAAAACGCAAATCCGGCAACCTGGAAATGCAATTGGAATAGCGATAGCCCATTGTTGATTATCAAATTTAGAATTTCAAGCATTATCGAAATTCCATAACTCAATTTTTTCATTTCCGAACAGGTTCAACAAGAACGAGCGCGTATTACGCGTTTACAACAGTTTGGGTGGGGAAATAATAGCGGCTCGTTTGGGAGTCGGTATATCTCACGAGACGGGTGTTTTCCCGTGTCTACCGCATGATCAGCGTCCAGAATCGGTATGTCTGGAATGGTTAGGTCAGACGCGTCTCCACCTGGAGCACAGTACTCGAGACGATATGCACTGCTATCACGTGACCTGGCAAAGTCTGAGCGCGTTCTTCAATCCCGAGGATTGTTTCGATTGGTCACCGAGACGAGGTCATTGGTACGGGGGTGGTCAGATCCAGAACATGGCTTATCCCCTCGAACAGGGAAAACTAGACTCGAGTCCCTTCATAACCGGTGACATTCGCAATCATCCTTTCGGGAACGTTCTCAAACAGTATTTCCTCAACTCGAAAGGCGCGACGATTCTCGTCGACCCGAAAACACCGCTTTACGTTTCGATCAACGCTAACGGATCGCGGGAGTTTTGCATGCAGGCGAAACACGACGCGTTCGCGTATATCAATCATTTGACAGCATTGCCACAGCTGAACTACACGATTTGCGCGACGGACAACATGAAAACGTTGCACTCGTCAATGGCGGAAAAGTCCCTCTGGGACGGGCTGAAACCTGAAGAGCTACAAGCCGTTCACACTCTGCTGTCGGAACCGGTCTGGCAAATATCGCCGACGAACGAGGCGGCCATTTACAATTATACCGAAGACGTGATCGCCCTTGGATTCCTTCGTCAAGGTCACGTCCTCCTCAACGAGGAATGGCAACCGAATCCCGGTGATTTCGTTCTGGATGAAAATCGCTTCCCATCGATGGAAGAAACGATCAACATAATTCATCGTCGAGGCTTCAAAATCGTATTCACCATTCAACCTTTCATATCGACCGAGTCGATAAACTTCAAAGACGCCGTTGCCAATAGATTATTGATATCCGAAAGAGGCAGCGATCCGAGAATCCCAGCTCTCACCCGTTATCGACAAAGCAACAGCGCCAGCGTTCTCGATATCACCAACAACAAAACTCTTCCCTGGCTCCAATCGAAACTCGAAAATCTCATAAATAAGTATCACGTCGATTCGTTCTATCTCGATCTTGGAACCGCTCACGACATGCCACACTATTATAAATGTGAAAAACCGCTGATCAATCCGGATCACTACAAAACTATATTTACCAATTCGATATTGGGATCGGTATCGGTGATCGGTGTTTCCGGCGCGATATCGAGACCCCGAACTCCGGTGTTCGTTTCCCTTCCGCTATTTCCGTCATCGTGGAAAGCCATTAAAACTGTTATACCAACTATATTGAGCTACGGGATGATCGGTTATCCGTTTATAATGCCCGGCTCCGTTGGCGGTGACGTGGCTCTTCCCATGTCTGATAATAATCCCGATAATGATTTCGACGTCGATCTACCTGACAAAGAGCTCTACGTCAGATGGCTCCAACTTTCCACATTCCTACCGGTCATTAGGTTTACTCATCTACCCAGCAAGTATTCCGATGAGAGTGTCTTGGAAATGGCCAAGAGGCTCACCGAACTCAGGCAGAAAACCGTTACCCCACTCCTGAAGAAATACGCCAATGAAACATTGGACACCGGTTTGCCGATCATCAGGCCGCTTTGGATGCTCGATCCGGCTGATCCTGCCTGTCATGTCGTCGTCGATGAATTCTCAGTTGGTGAAGAACTCATTGTCGCTCCGGTTCTCTATTCCGGAAGTCGACAGCGGGAAGTTTATCTTCCAGCTGGCGTTTGGAAGGACGGCATCGATGGGAGTCTCAGGAAAGGATCACGGTGGATTCACAGTTATCGAGTAACGGAAGACAAAGTCGCATATTTTGTCAAAATGCCGGACAATACGAGATTTTAAAGCTGATGATCCTAATGAATCATTCTCGCTGATAACGCCGTCGTAGTGACTCTCGTCGGAATAAATGGGCCGATACGAATGTGAATGACGACACCGAAAACTTCAGAGAATCGTTAATTAAATAAAGTTTCAAATACTGAGGAATTATCAATTATTGGAATGAGTGCGAACGCATCTGTTGGTTTCGGGCTATTGATATTATCCTGAATGAACATTTTTAATTAATTGAAATTAAAATAATTATATTAATTTAAGATTAAACAATTAAATCTACGTAAGATTGTTTCTTTGAAGTCTACGAGTAATTAATTTTAATTAATAGCGATTGTTTAGTTCAGTAAGATTGATTACGATAAACCGATTGTCGATTATTGGAATTAATTAATCAAGTGTAATTAAGAGTAATGAAGAGTAACCAAGATCAACCGAGGTCGATCAAAGTCAATAAGGAATGATTAATAAAAGATTACTTGAGATTTATTAAGTTCGATCGTCGATTTATTAAGTCGATTGATGAATTAATGTTGAAGTGATGTTGATTACGATTTTAATCAATTAAGCTCACTTTCCATTAATGGAAGTTGATTAATAAAAGTTCATTGAGATTGATGAATTATAATTAATCATTATTCGAGTAATTCTAGAATAAAGACTAGAATAAAGCTCCGGTCACATGGTTCAGTATTGAAATTAATATTTTCGATTATGCTTGTGGTATTTTTGCTTTTAGGAATAAAACAAAATGGTTAGAGTTCCACGATATTTAATTAACTCTGTATTTTTAATCACGGTGAATGAAACGTTTTCTCTCGTTATTCCAGTCTCGAAAATCATAAATCATGGAAAGATGAATCCAGCAGTTTCGCTACTCATTTGAAATTCTCAAATACAATGATTTTGTTAAAAAAAAAGCGAATAAAAAAGTATGGCTGGTCACAGATGGTTTTTATAAAATCCGATGAGATCTGATCTTTCGAAATGAATGGCGTGTCACGTTAGGAGCCGCGAAATTATGATAATGAAAAGTTCCCATAGATCGGACAGTTTTCAATACTCGTGATAAATTAATTTAAAAAAAAAAAAGAGTATAAGCTTACCCTCGTGCATTTTTAACGCGAATCAAATTGTGGATAATCATTCTCGTTAAAAAGCCCCTGGCCCTCCCTTATAGAGGAAATCCGCAGGAAAAAGTGAACGTCAGCTGCTTTTGATAAGGATTCAAAGGAAGAAAGAAAAACTACCAAGCTACTCTATTCATGAAATGACGAGACCAAAACTCCAGTTCGTTTTCCCACGATTTGTTATTCATCTATTCATTTTGTTGTTGTTGTTGTTGTTTTTTTTTTACGAATGCAGTAATGTCCAGCTTTCATGTCTTACGTGATAGAACTAATGTTGTCATTTTGTATCTTTTTTTTTCGTTAACACCAAGACAATCAAAAGCGTAGCGTATTCCTTGAAGCGAGTACTGCAATCAAAGGTATATTGCATATTTATTGTATTATCTTTTTAATCATATATAGTAACATTTTTATTTGTATAATAATAACCATAGCACCACGAACACTCCGACAATAATTTTTGTTTAGTTGTTGTTGTTGTTGTTGTTTTTTGTTAAACGAAAGCGTGACGCCCACGTTTTCGCACCCCGGGAGTTGATAGCTGCAAATGTACTACATGGCCCTTACATAAACTTTCTTTTTATTTTTTTTTTTTTTTTTTTTAGAAAAAACGTAACGCTAATGATTCGCTTTTCTATGCACGAGAGGAGTGTTAATCGTATTAGGTATGACGGTGAACCAAGATGAAACTGAGAACCGCGAACGGGATTCCCATGAAAATCATTTGCAACGAAAGAAAAAAAAAAAGTAGTGCGTTGAAAGACTTAAATAAATTGAGCAGTTATAACCCCAGAGGTGCACTTTGATACTGGAGTTCGTACATGTGTTTTATTTAATTTTTGTTTCTTCTTTTGCATACCAACCGTCGCACTCCTCCTTGCGACCATTCTATTTAATGTTTTCGGTGAAAGCTCGTACCTAATTTTATATTCGTCGTTATGCTCATTAGTATATATAATTCTTTTTTTCCTTGTAGATATTCTTCTTTCTTTTTTTTTTTGTTAATTAGTTTCTTTAATTTCAACACCCTACCTAGATAGCTGGTCGTTAATGTTGTTTAATAATACACCATCGGGAAATACACTTTTTAACGTCCGTGCTCGATCGATATCTTGGAGATGTGGAGAACGATTTCTTTCTTTTGTTTTGTTGATGATTTCGACTGGAAATTGAACTCTGCCGTCATCTCTGTTCGGATCCGCCTGCTAGATTTATTGATTTCTATGACTTTCTCACCAAATGAATTGTCGATTCTAGAAATTAGTCACACGAGTCTACGTAAAATCTTTATTTTGCGATGAGCACTCAGGCTCATAAGCTCTTTCGAAATATTGGCAAGTTTCGCACCGAAACTTCGTACCGTTGGATCATCGACTTCGTGCAAATATCTCGAAGGCTAATTAAAATCGAAAACCAAAAAACAACGACCTCAAGGGAGGACGCTAAGATCACATTTTATTATTTGATTAGATCATTGCAATCGGCGAATGCAAAGCTGCCCAATATTAAAAATAATCTTTGGAAATTACTAATCCGTAAACAGAATTTGTGTTAGAACAATGGCGAGTTATAACATTAATAATTTGACTCGTTTGTCAAAATCGAGTAAACGAAAGGCATCGATTCTCGCTGTCGACGATAATCTTAATTAAGCTTGAGATAAATTATTTGACGCAATAACGAAAAAAAGGCGGAGGAATTTAAAATCGTAGAGTACTTCGATAACCGTACATTAATTACGGACAAAATTAACTTCGTCGGTGATTATAACTGTAAGACCAATTTACGATCGGGATTCTTCGAGATAATTAGTTTTATCGGCTGCGTCATCATCGCTATTATCTTTATCATCATTATCATTATCATCGCCATCATCACCGTCATCATCATCATCATCATTATAATCATCATCGTCATCGTCGTCTTCATTATTATCATCATCATCATTATCATCGTCATCGTCATCATCGGCATTACGCTTTGACAAACCCATCAGGGAATTATCTCATTTTCATCTTTCAATGTCTTTCAGTTTCAAGATGTCTCCATCATCAATACTACGAAAGGATAAGTAGAAAAGTTCTATGGCTTTGTATATTGGACTGGACGTTCCCATCTATGTCTAAGCAATTCATTTGGATACGTTTTATCCGATAGGAGCGGGTTTGACGGACGGGATGGCTTGATGACATTATCAATCGACGTAACAATTATTGTTGCTAAGCAATTCGAATGTGAGGCTTAGAAGCTGACAGTGAAACCGGTCATATTGAATGTAAATACGATTTTACGCAACCAAATTTATCGGACGTTCCTCAAAAGTTTTGGTCAAAGTATCATCACCTTTATCCTCATCAATATGCCAATGCAATTATGTTTTTTCAGCGTAAGAATTCCTCCGCTACTTTCTTGAAGACTCTCACGATACGATTTTCCGAATAATCGATAAGTCTGGGGTCATCGGGTCACAACCATACAAGGTTTGGGAAATTGTACGCGTTTTACAAGATCCGAGCATAGCTCTGTAGAAACACCGAATTTAATATTACGTCCATATTAGCCGTGACGGTATTCGATCGTTTATAGGATGTAACGTATATTACTAAGACCAACACCAATAACTCTGCGCATTTCCTAGGTACGGATATTGACATTCACTCAAAATTCCACGTTACCAATCGCCCCAAGTCTTTCATCAAGATTCCTAATTCTCACACTTTTGGACAGAAGTTTTCATTGGTAACGTTCATTTTGAAACGACGAAGGAAAGGTGTAAATATGGCGTCAGTTTTTCATTTTTCGGGAGTAACCAAATATTGATTACTCTTTATTGGAGCGACGAATCATTAAGGCCATCAACGTTTTTCATCACGATTGGCTGTTTGATTTGGCGCCAAATTCGGTTCAACTTCTCAGGAGGCATCTCCTCGCAGTTTTGCAAGACGATGGCAGTTCGCCCGATGTTACTTTTGCCGTCCATCATGGACCAAACAAGCAACGTAAAAACTCTAAGTGGTGAAAAAAAGCGTTATTTTTTTTCTTTTCAACTTCCGGTCGTTTTCAGTATGATTGAATCTATGTGCGGAATTGCGTGTTACTTTCGACTGCTTCGCGTTGGAAAACGGAAGTGTGGTATTAGGAGTAAACGAGTGCTGCGCGAAAAACCACGCAAGGGGTCGTAGTTGAGGTTGGGTTATAATCAGTCACTGCTCGATCCGGGTGGAATGATCGCTGGTGGAAATCCTACCAGGACTTTCAAAATTCCACCATGATAGCGGAGCAAGCTGCGAATTCCTAGAACTCGAGCCGATAGGCGCTACAACTCGTTTCGTGGTCTTGAAGGTTGATCGTACACCTCGATGCTGATGGCGAAAGATCGATGTGATTCGCAGCGAGAGCTTCCTCGTTGTCGGCTACCCAGTATCCCAGGGTATCGGTATCGTAGGTTGGTATCATGGTGACCTCTGAAATTAGTGAGAAGAGATTCGATTATGGAGCTGAAGAACAGGCTGAAGAGTGTTTAAATGATCAGAAATTCAAGTAATTTAAAAGGGGGAGGGGTGGGCTATCGCAAATTAAAGGTAAACTTATGACTGCAAACATAGAACTGTTCATGAAACACAATTTAAATTGTGTATGCAATATCTCGACTTCCGATGAAAAGATTTATTTGATATATGATAAATTAATTAATTACTTAATTAATCGTAATCGGAGATTCAGCATACCTAGATCTTTGTCTTCCCAAGTTTTCTTAGCGTCTAGAAGGGCATCGTAAACTTCACGACTGGGTTCAGTACCGCTAAATACATAATAGCGTGCCCGGAACTTTTTAAAGAATTCGATCGACGTGTAATAAGAATTTCCATGATGAGGAACGTACGTCAGATCCATGTACACCGGTTGTATCTTACTTTTCGCATCTTTAGATTTCTTTTCACTTTTCGCGGGACTCTCCGAGCGCTTCCGATTCTTTATATTTTCGGAAATAACTTTTTTCAGTTGTTTCCTTTCCTTCTTGGGGGTTGTTGGCGTGCCTTTGTTGGAAGCTTCATCCAGAACTGCGGGTGATGGTAGCCTGAGCGGTTCACCCCAATCCTTGATCGGATCAAAGTTCACCGAATCTGGATATACTTCGTTAGAATTTTGGACTCTCGTTACGGTTCGCAAGTTAAACTTTCGGGGCGGTTCCGGCGATGGCAATCCCAAAGGTGTATCCCAACCAGCCAAGGGATCTTCCTTTGCCTGTTTTTGACTATCTTGAGGCTGCGACGGCGATGCTGAACTGCTACTGTACTGAAGTACGCGGATATTAGCGTCGTCTGCTTTGGTGTCTTTGCGCTCCGTCAAAGCTTTGTCCGACTCAAGATTAGCATTATCACCGACAACGGATCCCTTTGCGGTGGTGAACTTCTTGAATGAAAAGTCTCCATCAGTCGCTGAATCTCCAGCCGCTTCGGTTTGCCCATGCTCCAGGTATGCCTTCATCGCTGGACGTGGTAAGTCTGGCAATTCACCGTAGAAACTGGTGCTCATATCAGCCTCGGAAAACTCCATCGTCTTTTGGGACGAACCCTTTCCGAAGCTGTGCTCATCAAATTGGTCCGTGGACTGAGGAGAATAGCCGACTTGTGAAGTAGTGGAAAGTGGCGAACCTGGAACTTCATCGTCCGAGTAGATGTTCCGCTCATCGCCACTTTCCCAAACGTGGGTACCTGCTCGGCTTTGCAAACTGCTGTGATCACTACGCGGACTAACCGGATCAATATCCGATTCGCTTGGTAAATCGGCCAGCGCTTTCATACCGGCGAGACCTGCGCTGATCGTACTTCTCGTCATATCTGATGGGATGCTCCTGTCTTCAACTTTGACGTCAGTTTTTTCATCTAGGATTATCGTTTCTCCTTTTTCGTTGGTTGTCTCGGTGATTTCCATGGTGGTCGTGATAATGTCACCTTCTTCGGACATTGTGCGAGTGGTGGTGATGGTCGTCCTGATGACCTCGTTCGATCGCATGCCTTCGGGGGTCGCTGTGCTGGAACGACTGGTCGGTCGTTTGTCCGGCGTTGATCTTCCTGATATTTGTGGGTGACCGATCACGCTATCCCTGAAGAATGGTGATGTTGGGATGTCCGTTGTTGATTTGACTGCTGCTATTTGCGCTTCTTTGGCACCTGTAGGGTCTGCGGTGATACTACCGGCCGAGATCCGTTGATGCGATGCTAAGTCTTTGAGTATTGGGGATACGGGAGGTTCTGACTTTTTACTGATTTTAGCGGTGAGGGTCTCAATGTGAGATGTTCTTTCTAAAACATCACCGGGATGGGAATCGGTTGGTAGTCCTGATTGTGATGTTGCGGATGAGGGTATACTTGATTTCGAGGCCACTTCGCGATGAATTACTTTTTCCGGTGATTCGGTGTCTTTAGGCTTATCTTCTACGACGGTTTTATGTGCGAAGACTTTGTCGACGGGTTCAGTAAGTGTAGTAGTTGTAACGGTGGTAGTTGTTGTTTTGACGTCGCCGATAACCGTATCGGACGTGTCATCTTTTCCGATGAGATGCGGCGTCTCATCTGTCGCGGTAGTTTCAGTTGATTTCAAGATTATCTGCTTGATCACTTTCGATGAGGTTTCTTCGCCACTGAGCATAACTTTTTGTGACTCGTCACCATCAGCAGTATCTGACTGGTCGATTACTGAACGGTGGATTATTCTAGTAATGGTTTGTGGTTGTTCTTCAATAACTTCCGTCCGAATTACCTTCCGCTCGATTATTGGTTCTGTTTCTTCTATGGTCGATGTCTCTTGACCACTCATCAACATTTTCTCCGATTCCTGGCCATCAGTGGTCACATCTGACTGATCGATTACGGAACGGCGTATCACTTTCGTGATTATTTGCGGTTCTTCTTCTACAACTTCCGTCCGTATTACCTTCTGCACAATTATTGGTTCTGTCTCTTCACCACTCAGGAAGATTTGCTGTGATTCCCGACCATCAGTGGTCATATCTGACTGGTCGATTACGGAACGGCGTATTACTTTCGTGATGATTTGCGGTTCGTCTTCTACAACTTCCTTTCGGATTAACTTCTGCACTATTATTGGTTCGGTCTCTTCTACCGTCGATGTCTCTTGACCACTCACCGACACTTTCTGCGATTCCTGGCCATCAGTGGTCACATCTGACTGGTCGATTACGGAACGGCGTATTACTTTTGTGATGATTTGCGGTTCTTCTTCTACAACTTCCCTTCGAATTACCTTCCGCTCAATCATTGATCCTGTTCGGTCTATTGTCGATGTCTCCAGATCGCTCAGTGACACTTTCTTCAATTCCTGGTCATCAGTGGCATCTGACTGATCGATTACTGAACGGCGGATTATTTTCGTTATGATTTGTGGTTCTTCTTCTACCACTTCCGTCCGAATGACCTTCCGCTCGATTATCGAATCCTTTTCTTCGATCGTTGATGTATCTTGACCACTAAGCGACATTTTCCGAGACACCTGGTCATCAGTGTCTACGTCTGATTCATCGATTACTGAACGGCGTATTACTTTCGTAATAATTTGCGGCTCTTCCTCTGCAACTTCCGTCAAAATTACCTCTTGCTCAATTATTGGTTCCGTTTCTTCTATTGTCGATGAGTCGATGACTTTGCTACTTTGCGTCGTTTTCCGCAATCCCTGGCCATCCGTGTCCGCCTCTGACTGATCTATTACCGAACGGCGGATTATTTTCGTGATGACCTGCGGTTCTTCTTCTACAACTTCCTTACGTATTATCTTCTGCTCAATTATAGGTTCCGTCTCGTCTAGAACTCTGGTTCGGATCACTTTTACATGTACCTCCTCATCTTCTTCTTCTTCAGACACCGGCGCGTCTTTCCCATGTTTCACATCGGTTGCCCGAGTGTCATCTTTCGTATCGATAATGGCCGAGCTCAGCATCTCGCTCTGTACAGTATTGTCAGGGGTCGATTTACCAGAAAGAGTCGTTATATGCGTGGTCCTCATTTCCGTCATACCACCCACAAACGCCTTATGGAACTGGCTTTCATAGTCCGTCGAATACGATGACATGTCTTTATCAAATTTGTCATATTGTCGAACCTCAGGAGTCGAATAACCGGATGACTTTGGATCTGGCGTTGATTTTCCGGATATTTCAACTAGATGGTCTCTAGTGGGGAACGATTCCTGCGCCGCCGGTTCTACCTTCTCATCAAATGTATGCACTGGTGAAGCCCGGCTTGACTTCTCAAGTTCATCCTCAATCTTATCATCCACTATAGCCATTCGCGGTATTTTTCGAACTTCAATTATATGCTTAATAATATACAACAATACGGATCTTGAAATACCCATTCTCGTTATGATCTGCTCGAGAATAACGTCATCAATTTTCACTCCCTTTTTAATGCATTCATCAACAATGTAAGCTTCAACTTCCTCCGTAGCGGAAATTGGCAATTCTTTCTCGTCGATTGAATCCGGATGTATCACATCAGGACTGATGGATCGTTCTTTGATTTGTTCGTCGTCACGTACTGATTCAGGACTGCTAGAACGTTTGGAATCGGTTCCTTTCTGCTTTCCTTCCAACTGAACAGGCTTAGACCTCGACTCAGCAAGAATGCTATCTTCAACGCACTCAGCTGTTAGCCCCTTTCGTTTATTAATCATTTCGACGATAATTATTACGATTATGTACCGCGAAATACGCATTTTAACTGCCAACTCATCGAGAACTTGCGACGTGATTTTCCTACCAGATGTGACGAACTCACTCTGAATACAAGCTTCAATTTCGCGTTGTTTTTCTTCAGATACGTCGCCGATAGCTTCGCACGGAATTTCAGCAACATCGGCAAAGCTGAAAACGGAATCCCTTGGTATTTTCTTTTCTACAATAATTAGCTCGATGATCTCCAAAATTTTATTCCTAGATATAGAATATCTTTCTTCAAGTTCTTTCAACACGTATGACGTGATTCTTTCTTTTTTCGTGATATACGTGTTTAAGATATATTCTTCGAGTTTTGGAAGAGCAATGCTTGCTCGATCACTTTTTTCGATATCCGTTTCTTTGAGTGTCGCAGATTCCGGTATTTTCTCATCGTACAGGCTGGCCGTTCGAGATCGATCGAGAGGTGACTTTCCATCAGAGCTCAACGAACTGTGAGAACGTGATCGTTCTTGAGGTGGTTCTTGAGGTGCAGTCTCGTCATGATGCAACTTTCCTTCGTGCTTTATCTCTGTCGATTTGTCCGCTATTGTTTCAGCCAGTTTCTGCAGCGCTTGGATTGCGTCTTTTCCATCAAGCCGACTGTCGAGGATCGGGGTGATGGTAACAGAATCTTTTCTTAAAGGTTCAGTGTCCTCAGTTTTCATCGAGTCTTTGTCCACCTTTCCTGATTCATATTTCTTATCTACAGGTGAGACTGAACCATCTTGGGACACTTTTTCGGGTGACTTAATTGGGATCGTCGTTTCCATCTTAATAACTTCGTCAGAAACACTTCGTGATTCGACAGTGACTTCACTCATTGTCGAATCATCGGGTTTCATTTTATCGTCCAGGGTTATTGTTTTATCTGCCTTTGAAACGGGTATAGTTATTTTGTCGTCGAAGTCATCGGAAATTACGTCTTTTCCGTCTTTTTTGCAGGGAACATCACTCAGTAACACGGAGTGATCAATAGATCTATCACCGATCTTTCCGTCCTCAGTAATGATCGGCTGGAAGTCATCAATGATTTTCTGTTCTGGTTTTTCGTCAACGATTGATTTAGGTTGGCAGATTGTTTCCTTGTCATGAAGCTTGGCAGGTGCAATCCCCTCTGATTTAGAAGGACCTGCAATTTCGTCTAGTTTTTTACCGTCGAAATCGCATACTTTCGATGAAATGACAGGCTCTTCTTTAGTCTGTTCTTTAATGACTACATCAGCTGCGTGATCGACTTTCGCAATGCTGGAGATTTTTGAATCGAATACTTCCTTCTTATCAAGAATTCCAGCAGTAGGTGGTTGAACAGAATCGATCTGTTTGATTTCTTCTGGTTTACTCAATTTTTCAGAAATAGTAGTGCTTTCATCTTGACGGTCCTTTGATTTTAGTTCTTCTGGTTCTTCAGAAGCAACTGATGGTTTAACAAGAGCAGTTCTGTCGTCTTCCAGTTTATCAGCTGCAACACTAGGAGGTTTTTCATCTAGTTCATCGGCGATACCGGATGACCTGGAACCATCCGTTAGTTCCTTTTCTTTTAATTTTTGAGTGGAAATACTGGATGATCTCGATCGAGAGACTGATTCTTCTTGGCCCTGTTGATCGACAGCAACACTGGGTGATCTTGAGCGATCCACGGGTTCTTTTTCGTCTTGCTTCTCGTCGGCGATACTGGAGGATCTTGAACGATCGATTAATTCTTTATCGTCTGGTTTCAGGGTGGAAATACTGGTTGATCTTGACCGTTCGATTAATTCCTTCTCATCGGCTTTTTCGGTGGCAATACTCGGTGATCTAGAATGGTCAAGAGTTTCCGGTTCATCTCGTTTTTCAGAGGCGACACTAGATGATTTCGAACTATCGATTGATTCCCTTTCGTCTATTTTCTCAGCAGAAATGCTGGATGATCTAGAACGGTCAGTCACTTCCTTTTCGTCTTGTTTCTTCGTAGAAGGACTGGGTGATTTCAGACTGTCCAATAATTCCTTTTTGTCCTGTGTTCCGGAAACGATGCTGGATGATCTCGATCGATCAATCTGCGCTTCTTCGTCTAACTTTTCTTCAGAATCAGTAGGTACTTTGGATGGAACAGTTAATTTCAGATCACTCTGCTTTTCAGTCATAATGGTGGGTGATTTGGAGACAGAAGTTGATGTTGGTTCGGTCGGCTTTTTGTCATCGATACTCAGAGATGTGGAGCGATCGATTGGTTCCGTTTGCTCTTGTTTGAGTTCGTCCCGTATCTCGGCAGTAATGCTGGGCGATATAGAGCCAGTGGTTGATTCCTTGTCCACTTGCTTGTCAGCAACAATACTCGGTGATCTGGAACGTTCGGGCGAATCCCGATCAGCATCAGTACTAAGCGATTTGGAATGATCAATTTCCTTTTCTACTTGTTTATCACCAGCTATGCTAGGTGATCTGGACCCGGTAGTCGATGCCTTTTCTTCTAGTTTATCACCAGCAACGCTCGGTGATCTAGAGCCGGCGATTGATTCCTGTTCCGTTAGTTTTTCAACAGCCAAACTAGGTGACCTAGAGCGGCCGATAGATTCTTCCGCGTCCGGTTTCTTGACGTCAATGGTAAGTGATTTGGAGTGTTCAGGAGATACCTTTTCATCTTGTTTATCATCAGCAATGCTCGGTGATCTGGAGCCTGCATCGCTCGGCGGTTTAGAGTCAGCAATCGATTCCTTTTCCGCTGGTTTTACTTCAGCAACGCTAGGCGATCTAGATCGATCGATAGATTCTTTCTCGTCGAGCTTTTTGAT
>JAPYZI010001140.1:0-35863 GCA_030523105.1 Ophioninae sp. A BG-2022a | reverse complement strand
TTGGCAGTGAAATAAACTAGATGGCGTTAGTGGTTTCAGCGCAATTACAAAGAATCATCTTACCCCAAGGGATCAACTCGTACTACTTTCCCCTAATTATGATCGTTGATTAATCGATTGAACGTAATTCATTTTATTCCATCGTAAAATTTCACCGCCCTTCTATAGAGCAAGGCTCCTGGGATCATTATTGTTGAAATAATCCAATCGTTGGTGAAACCTGCCGAATATATATAGCGGCACAGAGTAAAAATCGTAAATTTCTTTTTCCGGAAGTCATAAAATTCACCGCCCTTCGACAGAGCGAGACATTTATTTCCAATAATCATTGTTTACAAAATTAGATTCTTCGAAAAACCTGCCGAAGATGAATTCCAGCAGAGAGAAAAAAAGTTAAACTTGTTTGGGTTTGTTTGAGTTATTATAACATTTTGTTATTATATGGCATCATTATTGCTAAAACAAACGTCAATCCTTATATGAAGCTGCTGAAAATAAATCCCGACAGTGAAAAACATGCAAAACTTTATTTGTAGTAAATATAAAATTGTACCATTTTTTCGCAGAGTAATTGTTCAACAATCTCTTTACCTCGAGAAATTGGCTGTAATCATCATTTTGATCGCATTTATTTGTTGAAATTCTGGTAACCGTGACGACATATGATCGTTGTCGAGGATAGATATGGATGCGAGCCAAATTTTTGCAACAACGTAGATATCGCTCTTCTGTCGAGTGAGACCGTGCTTCGAAGCGTACGACGCTTGCTAAAGCAATGTATGTGTGCGTTTCTTTGGGTTGTGTGTGTTGGCTATTATACACTGCTTTATTTACGCAATATATTTATACATTACGTATTTATATGTACGTATGAGTCACACCCATACATACACGTGTGCATTTTCGTTACGACCGAACCACGATATCAAGAAGACGATAGAAAAGGAGCCCGATCTTCCTATGCCGCTCTAGTGTGAGAAACGTTCGAAAATTCGTTCGGAAACGTAGGGGAAAGCCGGGCAAAGTGAATACGTTAAGATATTTAAGGTTTTAGCAGACAAGGTATAGTATACAAAAACAAAATACCTATCACACATCAGTCTTTATTCATTTCTCTCACAAATAACGTCATCAGTTATTGATGACGTTATTTGTTATCAACGTTATAACGTCATCAGTTATTATGACGTCATTAATAATTAAACAGTAATTAACTGCAAATATAATTTTTAAAAGTACAAAAGTATTCACATTGCCCGGTAACCTGGGTAAAGTGGATACAGTACTCGGGCAAAGTGAATACCCATACTTTAATCGCTGGAAACGTAGAAATAAATTGAATAAGCTGAAAAAAAATTATCTTAAACATAAGTAATGAGAAAATTAAGGTTGGCAGTTGTCACAGATATATCTTTGAGTGCCAACAAAGCGGAACATTCTTCGTGACACCAGTGTTGACAAACATCACATCAAATCTAATTTTCAATCGGATTATCATTTTCTTCAATATATATTTTACCGCAAAAAAAAAACAATATCCTTAAATTCTTAGCGTTGAAGAACGTCTAATTTTTGAACTCGTCTCGAGTCAAGCCAAAAAATACAGAGTCTATATCTTTGAGATATGTTATTAACTCTATTTCCTGTTGTTCAGTGAAAACGGGACGAAATTGACCAAGTTTTGAAGCAGCGATGCCGGTTTTTACAAGCCCGTACAAAGTTGCATACGCCAGCTCATACTTTGTTGCTGTGCCTTTTATTGATTCTCCAGCTTTGCACAAATTAATAGCCGTTTCCACGTCGATTACATTCCACGACCCTTGTTTAGTTGTTTAAATATATTTATTCACCACCTGAAACGAATTAAAGACATTATGAGATCGTAAGTCCATAATCAGCTATGACGGGCAAAGTGAAAACTATATCCACTTTGCCCGACTAGGCAAGATTTTACATTAACTCTGACTGACTCTCTGTTAAATATATTATAAAAATCTACTTTGGTATGCTACCAAATTAAAATATTCCTGAAAACCAAGAACTAGCAATATTGGAAAAATTATCAATATATTTACCATGAGAAATCAATTTTTTATTTACGTAAACACAAATCTCCACAAAGTGTTTTTTAAAAAATCTCCACAAAGTTTACGTAAATAAAAATTTGTGTTTGTGATAAGTCAAGATGGAGGAACATTACATAGGTGGCGTGGCGAAGGTCAAATAAATAATTTAGGAGTAGTGGGAAGTATTCGCTTTGCCCGGGGTATTCACTTTGCCCGGCCTTCCCCTAGTCTTAAATACGACCTGTAGGTGTAACTTTGTAGTTGGTGTATCAAAAATATATAGTAATACGTAGTGTATTTATGGCATATGAGAAATACGTCAATACACCGCGAAACTAACTTTTTGATAGCTAACCGAACACTTGATACAAAAACGTTTATCGTACACGAAAATTGCTTGATTGGAACAACTAGTTTGCGAGAGTATCAACCAAACGAATATCGACAAATGTATATTTTAATTATAGCTCTAATCTCACCGTTTGTTCCATATTTTTCTATTTCGATTTTACGTTATAAAGGGAGCTATGGGATCTGCATACCAGCACGGTTATTCAAGGTAATATATCGGTTTTCCCCTTTTTCCTGTTATGCAATCACAGAGAACATACGCGGGGGGACACAAAAGTAACGGAAAATGGGCTGCGTCGGGGAGGGAGACTGAGAAAACTCATTGTTCAACGAGGTGTCCATTAGGGACTCGTCTGCTGAGGTCGTATGCGAAGTTCTATAGCTGTAAGTGCATCGGTTCGTCTATAGGAATTTTTTTAGTGAAACAACTTTTTTCACTTCGCCGAAAACGTAATGGCCGATTGTTGAGAGTAACGCGCGCATGAAGACTAGAGACAAGGAGTACGATCGCAATGTTATAAAAACGTGCACAAAAGTGAAGACGAGAAGGGCGGTGCTGCTGCTCGAGTGAACTGGATTTGCGGAAAATTCGTCGAAAACAATTTATCGAATTACAATTCGTCGAATGATATTTCCCCTAACCCAAACGAATAAAGACAAATCCAAACAAACTTCAACAAACCCAAACAATTCGTCGAATGATACTTCCCTAAGCCCATACCAACCCAAGCAAAAAACCAAACTCAAACAATTAGTCAAATGATACTTCTCTAAACCTAAACAAATAAACTAAACAAATCTAAACAAACAAGCCAAACCCAAACAAACCATACCCAAACAAACAAACCAAATTCGAACAAACCCAAACAAACTATTATACTTGACACGAAACCAAACAAACCAAACCCAAACCGAAACAATTCCACGTAGGCCCAAACAAACCCAAACACACACATAAGAACCCAAGCAAACAAACACACCCACAAGCACACAAGAACCAAAACAAACCGAAACACGCACACAAGAATCCAAATAAACAAACACACACACACGCACATAAGACCCCAAACAAACGGATGATGATTTGATGAATGTTCCGCACATGGTTATTCGACCAATTGTTAATTCGACTAATTGGCGATTCGACGAATTGTAATTTGATAAATTGTTTTCGACGAATTTTCCGCAGACGAGCGAACTGACGTGAAGTCAGCGAGAAATTAGTGCTGTATTATATGCTAAAAGCACCCTTTGCTACTTCATGCGGATCAATAATTTAATATTTATTGTAAAACTTGTTGGTAAGGGAAATTTCCATATATAATTCTTATATCAGAAATCTAATATACTGTATTGAAGAATAATAACGAAATACAGTGAAATTGGGGAACAAAATAAATAACGTAGAAATGCGGAAAACGTAGATAAAAGTTTATTACCACTTTTATGAATGAATTATACTATGCATTATAATATAATTATACTATGCATTATAATATAATTATACTATGCATTATAATATAATTATACATTATATTCAAACATTATGATTCGCGTTAATATATATACAGATATACAGATATGCATTATGCACATAAATCATTTTTACAATTTAGCCTTTTTCCTGTTTTCATTCGTTTTAATTTTTCTTGCATTATTGTTTTCGTTGACTGACCGCACAAGAAAGTGTCCTCTCATGACAAGATCATAGTTGATCACTCTCTAAATGACCGCTTTCTTGCGTGCTCGACATCCCACGTGCTGCATATTTTTCAGTTCCGAAACTTCGTCAAGCACTTGATCAGTTTTCCGGCTACGTCCAATACGACAGTCTCTAACGTCGACGTCAACGAAACCATTTTATCGCTTGAGTATGTGAGTCCGTCGAACTGACTCGTCTTGTCAATCACGATATCCCGATCTTGAGGGATTGTACCCTTCAAGGTGCTAATGCATTCGGCACATTTTGTGAGACAGCGCATTTTGTGAGACAGCACATTTTGTAACAGCACATTTTGTGAGACAGCACATTTTTCGAGCAATATATCCTGCGATGTAAGATTGTGCTGACGCACTTGCACTTGTCACATCGTAGTCGTGACAGGAAAGGTGATCCATCGACCTGGAAATTGATATGGTGTCGATGTCACGATTCCGAGATCTCGAGATCAAGGGTTCTGCCGAAGCAAGGAGGAAATGCTGTGATTCGACGATACTGTCGTTTTTATCGAACCACATCTCTTTCGGAACATTAGATGCCGCCATTGATTCTTCCGTATCCATCAATGTTTTCAACAGTTCTGTGCCCGAAATGTTCGATGGCTTTTTATGGCTTAACCAGAGAGTACGAACAGACCGGACAGAAAACTTGGATGAACATCGTTGGGTCAGGATGATCGTTCGACCCACATGCATTCCGCATCATTCCAAAGAATCTCTGGAACAAATTGATTAAAACATACATCAGTAACGTCTAGACGTACCTTTTGAGTCAAAAGTTGGGATACACTAGCCTAGATTACTAGTCGCATTACAGGCTAGATAGTATAGTCAAGAAAAGATAGCCAAATATTTTAAAAGGGGTTTAAAAAAGGATGGATTTACTTTCATGATGATTTCTTAAAATGATATTTTTTTATCCAGGTGCACATTTTTGAACTTGGGGATTTTTCTGCTCGCTTACGATTTTTCCCATCTAAAACTTAAAAAGACTGTCAAAACCTTTCTGTTTGTTTTTTTTCTGGAAACTTTATATAATTTTCTTTCGGGCGATGATTTAATTTTTGGCTAATAAGTTATCGGAAACAAGTATAATCTCAGTATTATATAATACGATACGATATCATATGAATGTTTATAAAAAATAATAACAGGGATTTCGATACCCTTTGCGAGTTATTTTAATCGAAAAACCAGATAGTGAAACGTGGAAAATAAGAAAAAGGCATAACGAAGGTAAATTTGTTCCCTCTAAAACGGTATATTGGAAATTCGCCTATCTTTTTTTTATTGAGTTATTTAACTTTTAGTTTGCCTAGAAATCTCAAACGCTGTATTCAGATTTATGAGCGTACATCGGTTTACCAAAAGAATGGTACTAAAATCATATTACCTCAAGTGCATCCTGATTGAGTCGAGCCGTCATGAGATAGTCGAAGTTTTTTTCTTCGTGCGGATATTGCAATAATTCCAAGGTTGAACCCAGAGTGATCTTCAATCCATTGACAGCGCTCAGTGACACCGGAAAACGCTTATTTGGGGTTTTCCATTGTTCCTGCCATCTTCGAAGATACTCGTTGAAGTTTTTGATCACCTACAATAAAAGAAAGATGTAGTGATTTTCATAATAGTTACAGAGTACACTGAGAATTTCTCAATGAAAGACACAATAATATATACCGTGCATACAACACGCAATTCTGAGTCTTTATTAGAATTCAATGGATGCTGAAAACGAGTAATGACGATAAAGCATTTTCACTTACTATTGAGTGATTTGTGCATGGTAAAACAGAGAAGCTAAAAATGTTATGCAACGCGCCAATACAGTGAGACGCGAATGTTTATACATATGCTTTTTCAACCAGCCACCATAAAATGAATTAATATTAAGATACAAATTATTTCTATATGGAAAATCCGTGAAATAATTAAAACATAAGGTGCCACTACAATAACATATGACGACATTATGGTGATTAATCAAGTCAAAATCAATAGGATACGGCGCCCAAGTGGTAACGTATAATGTCAGCTGCCATTTTTTAACTCACATTAACTCTAAATCGAGCGCATCGATGAGATACCGTTATCATACCGCTGCTCTGTGATTACCCTACAGCTTGCGTTATCAACATGGGTCCATTCGAAAATAGTTGATTTATAAGCATAGCAACACAAAATGCAATTGCTCCCATTGCATCGAATATATGTAACGTGCACCGTTACATTAATTATATCTATACGAGTACTATATACTATATAGTACCCGTATTAGTTTATTCGAAAGTCATTATCTTTTTATGTTTGCAGATATCGTTCGCTCTCAGAGCTTCACACGGTGTGCGGGACATCATGACCGATATTAAATCGTCTACGATTTCACAGAAGTGTACTGTCAGTGATGATTCTCGTAAAGCAGAACATTCGTTTTGGAACACTTCCATTGCAATCCTGACCGGCAAGGAGAACAACTGAAATCAATAGTAGATATTAGTCAAAGCGATTTTGGCGAAATGTTTGGTAACGATAACTGCTGTCATTACAATGAATGTGATCATTTGTGTACCTCAAATGCGAGCGAAACTTTCATCTTTTGATATCCTTTCGGTCGTATATTTGTTGGAGTCAATTTAAATGCCACCTTAAGGTTCGGTTTTGTATAACTCTCTTGTTGTAGTAGCGCTTCCCAGTGCTTCTTCTGCACAAGACCGCTGAGAGTTTGCAAAGTACAAATAATGTGTTAAATCGTACATACGCTGCATTTAATCACCATCACAATGACGATCCCTGCACGAATTATGTACCAAAATATTAACAATGCTAGTGTGAACGAGTGATTGCGTAGTAGTGTGATGGTTCAGCTTTATAATTATAACAAGGTATGGACACTGCACTAAGTCACGAGTACTTCATTTTTTATAAGGCAAACCATAGTAGTATAAGCGTAGCAAAGAACACACCACAAAGCGATCACGTAGTCCATGAAAGTTTTTCGCCCAAAACGTTTGATGAGATGCGGAAAGTCGGATATTAGCCATAATCTTTTTGTGCTATCGCATGGATGTTCACAGCTGAATTTTCCGTCCTGAACTCCGAAAATGGACCATACACCGCGATTCCACGGTGCACCATCCATAGTGACCGAAATTATGTTAAACTCCGAATTTCCCAAAAGTAGGACGCACTTCAGCAGCAGTTTGTGCAGATCTTTGTTCGTTGCAGAGTTCTTGCTCAAAAATGCCCATAATACGTGGACCCATTTACCACGGTCCGATTGAAACATGAATACCAAGGCATAGTCTGGCCGGACATCTTGCTGCACTGGTGAGGTGTGGCGAGCCAAATTCGAAATTAATCGCTTCGCTTAGAGACATTTTGTCAATAAGCAATGTACCTATGAAAATAATTGTCCTTGTATACGGCGTTATCACATCAGTACCTACTTGGGCTAATGCAAGTGTTCAAAACGTATGTGTATACGATCTACACATGTGACGAAAAATAGCAAGGCATAAAAGAATAGAAGGTTGTTTATAGAAGCTTATGCAAGAGGAGACCTGTTACAAATATAAGTAGTCACATAATAGAAAAAAAAACATAAGCAGCAAGGACACGAATGCAGAAAAATTTTAGCAAGAAGCCGATGGATATGTAGTTATGAGAAAAATAGGTATATGTATTTTCGAGAGAAAAGTTGGAAGTAATAGATAGTCGAATTCTATTTGCAGTAACGGAAATGAAGCATTCTTAAGTAATACCGCATTTTTCGGCGCCTTCCATTCTCGAAACTTTTATCTTCATGCAACCGAAAACAGCTTTTGGAAATCCGTACGTGCTCTTCAGCCGACGAATGTATGGATCGAGTGTGTCTTTTGTGGGTAAGGATAGGATGTTTCGGGAGCGTATGTGGTCGTACAATTTGCTATTCTTAATGCGCATAAGCATGCACTCGTAAACCCATTCCACAGCGTACCGTCGTTGTCGAGGATTGCCTACTTTGGCAGCGCTAAAGCATGCCTTAACAGTTTCTTGTTGCTCTAGTGGCAACTCCGAAATTGCAGTCGACAAAGCTTCCTCTTTAACGGCAGCGCACTTCCGCTTAGATTCGTTCAACTGTAGTTCCAGCTGTCGAACTTGTGACACGGTAGCATACTAGCAATCCTCGGTTGTACATTAATAAAGATTTGTGCCAGCTTTCCCAAAGAAACAATGTCAGACCAGTCACGTTAATGATAAATATGTCCTTTGTTCCAAAAACAATTGGATATTGTGTGCCAAGGTGGATAAAGTAGCGAAGAATAAACAGTGCAAATATCACAACAGGCTTAAAAGGCCTAACCTTGAGATGCACAACATGCTTTAGATCCAAGATACCTTGTATACTTTATATGATCTACCATATTTACCGAGCTTTCTTATTGGGAAGTTATATGCGCGGAAACTATATCATAGGCGAAAGATGTCTATTACATGATTTTCCACTTATGCTGAAGTACTTATAGTCACTCATTCAAGCTCGGCCACGTACGTACGTGAAAAATGACGTGTACTTTGTAGCCTTAAGAGGGAGTCGAACCCGTGACAAAACTTCGACGCTGCCTCGGCTAGCGTCGGTAAAACAAACCTAGCGCGAGCTACGGCTATCTACCGCGAGGCAACATTTGCGAGCTTCGTGTATCACTATGTACACTAACATACGTATACAGCGAAAATTTTCAAATGTGCTCCGCCCCGACGTTCGCCGGAACTAAATCTCACAAATGTCGGTCGATATTTTCTCGAAATCGTAAACAAATACCTACGAATTATGGTTTCCCACGGATCTTCTAAAGTATGTGATAGAATCAGATGGTTGAGGTCCCAAAATTTGTGTTTGAATATGACTACGCGTCTCTTCTTCCTTCCAAGTCGTGATATTCACCAATCTTTCGATTTGAGATATTTTGGGAGAAGACACCGTTCGTTTTTCCAGTTGACATTGTCTAGTGAAATTTCATGAAATTGTGACGAGCCGTTTAGGAAATCCGTGGAAAATTATCACTCTGATCGGCGGACGAGGAGGGGAGAGTGGGCGGCTCCCTCTTAAGGGCAAAAAGGCACCTGGCACCCGGGTACCCACTAAAGTTATTATGCATGAATGTCGGGCTTATACACACTAAAGAGACTATTAAAGTATTGAGGTAATTTGACTTTAAAATAAATAATAAACAATATTGTGCCTTCTTATTGAACTAAGGAGGTATCAAGTTTGATAGTTAACAACTGTTATTAAATAATTGATTATAAAAAAATTTGACAAAAATTGAGTTTCAAACTATTTAAATTTCGGGGGTCCAGACGGTTATATAGTTTTCTAAAGAAAAAGTTAATAAATTCTATCTGCTAAGCTGAAATGGACACGCGGGTACCTGGTCATTGACCGGACAGTTAAGTACGTATATTTGGTTATCCATGATTAATATGAACAAAAATATACATGGAGTATTGGATGCTATATCAGCCTTTCCTAATTCATACATTTTTGTTTTTAGCTGGAATATTTTTTAATTGTTACACCTATTGAAAGAATGTCTATAATTTTTGTGAATTTTTTGTCCATCCACTGATGGGACAAAATTTTTTATTCAATCGTGTACAACTTACCGTAAAATTGGTCAAATCAGGAGTGTATAGAAACGTTATGACGGTAAAAAATGTACCTTCCTTCATACAGAAAGTTTTGAACAATTAGAGGATTCCTGAGTAGATAATTCGAATCATTTTTCAAGTATTTGGTTTTTACTGGTCTTTCGGAATACAATAATAAAGAAATGACTTGTGTCTTTACTACCTTTATTTAGTTTAAATAATAATATGGATTATATGCATTCTTCAATGAAAAAAATGCTTAAAAAGATATTTGATCAAATTACAATTTTCAAGACCAGTTCTATTATGGCTATGTTGTTTCCTCTAATTCAAATGTTTTTTTACTACGTTTCATTTGCGGTAAAACAACTGTGAATCACAATCTAACTAAAAGAGAACAAATTAGGTTAAAAAATCATCATTCTGGTTTATGGGGCAGAAAATGTGTTCAACTTCATTAGAAATACTACAACCATACGTTTATTTATGACAAAATTGGAAGAAACAGCATTGCTGCAATGAAGCTAGTCTCAAATCTCGTTAATTTGTTCAGTTCTTAACGAATTTTTTGTTTCAGAAAAAGTATATATGTCGACATTACCAATTTGTTTAGCTCGATAAAAATAGTAATTAATCATTTCTTGTGCCAAAAAATCAACAATTCAAAAAGAATAAGTCCTTATCTTTTTTCATTACTTAAGAAGCTACATACGATTGAAAAATAAAATTACATTTCATCAATGGATAGACAAAAAAATGCAGAAAAAGAACATTTGAAGCTTCCGAACATTTGAAGCTTCCGAAAAAACATTTGAAGCTTCCGAAGTAATTCAAAATGTCTATTTGGAGTCGAATCATTATATCCAGGATATCCATTCGTGCAGAGAAATAAGTATTTGTTAATAACGGTTCGTAGTATTCTTACCTCGATCGTCATTGAGTTTACGGGCACATCCTGATTATTGTTGACCCTTCGAAAAATCACTGATTTTCGCGATTATTTAAAAAATTTTATAGTAAATTAATCGGTCTGGTTTAGTTTTTATAAATAAATATATTCATGCTGAATACAAAATTATATTTTTACGTTCAATTATTTAGTATATAATAATTAAATAACTTATTGAAATGACACGTTAAAAAAAAAAGGTCCTGTACGGTGCCCACAATTGCGGCATGCGTATAACATACGTGTATATATAGCAAATGGTCGCGTGCTATACATACACGTATGTTATACTCTCTGCGATTAGTCGACGATACAATGAGCATAATTCCGCGAATCCATTGGCTACTGGATGAAGATGGTGGATCATTGCTACCAGACGCTAGCAGACGCTATTTTATTGAATCAAGGCGATGCTGTATCATCGGATCAACACGAAGTCCAGAATCACCTGATGGAACATCGTAAGGTAAGCACAGTCCTTTTTCTATTCTTGGGTGCGAAAAATAAATATTCATTTGTGTGTCCTTGCGCGAACGTGTGCGTATGTGTCCGTGAACCGCGCGTGCAAATAAATGCTAGTGCACGTTCATTGCGCTACATTTATTAAATGTATACTGTGCCAAAGGATTTCGAAAATCTTCCAATATGTAGCTTTGTGTCCAATTCGTACAAGATTTTATTTATTCTCGCTATTCATTTGTTTGCTTTCTTTGCTTTTAAATTTCTCTCAATTTTAGAACATGATCTGTGCACCGGAGTGTATGACCACTTCAAATACACTTACCGAGTGTGTACGACATAAAAGAAGACTTGATAACAATAGTCTCGTATCAAGTGACGGTCACGTCATGGGATGCGAGCCTACTCAACGAGCATCCTTCGACAATAAGATAGCTCAGCACGATCGATAGGATTATCCGGGAATCTCGTGTGTCGATATTCCACGGGAACTAAGTGCAGCATATATATCGGAATGCTGGGCCTGGTGTCAAAAAGGATCTCTGACCTTGCTAATTTATCGGTGGCGGATGTGAGAAAGAAAAATTTTATTTAACGCGACACCTCCACTGCTGGAAGTTTAGAGGAATTTTAAGACCTGTATGTAAGACCGTAGTCGTAACTATTCAAACACATACACGTACGCGCGCTTTGCCATGGGTTTCGATGTCTCGACTCTTCGTCCGAAGAGTTGAGGCATCGTGTTCGCGAGCGCTGCGCCATCCATCGGTAGCGACTCGCAGCTCAAAAACTGCAAAATTGTCGCTACCGACGTAACGACAGGTCGAGTCGAAATTCTCCAGCGTGTTCTCAATGCTTATAACAATTGAGATAACTGGATCTCTTGTTAATAATTCATTGACAAAAGATCACGATTTGGCTCATTGAGTGGAAGGTGTATTTGTTAAAACGATCGGGCATTATTTACATCCCAATAAGATGCTTCACTTTCAATGTAAACGTGAAAAATTCCCAAATAATTAATCGATTATTATTCTATCGAGAACCGTAACTCCTCAAATTATCAAGAATTTCGGCAATTTTTTAAAATCCATCCAGTCAAACTTTGAATTAACTGATTTGATAAAATTAAATGGAGCTTTTGAAGACAAATTATACAGTTTAAAAAATGCAATATTTTCATCGATCGATAAATAAAATTAACTCCACATTTCGAGCAATTGAGTGTGGCTAATTTCTGAACTCGCGGACGTAATTTATGAAGGGATGGGATTCTTATATTTTCTATTTAGAAGGACGTTTCACACTCGATAGTTTTTTATGAGCATAAGTGCTGCTTTTCGGCTTTGAATAGTTTTATAGAGCGGTCGAATCACTGTTGGATTTTGCGTTATGGATTCAGCGTGCATAGGAATAGTACTTTACGTGTGTACCGATAACAACAATAAGAAACGTAACAATCGTCACGTTCAAACACATATTACATTTATTTCGAGGATATGTGCACACATATAAATACATAAATATTTCGTCATAGAAGCACTCAAGGCGACACAACTCTTCCTAAGTGTAGTATCTTGAGTTTCATTCCTGTGTAGATTGGCTGGTGCGATTTGCCTTAATTTTTTTTCTCGTTACTCGAAAACGTCGATATCTTTCTTCTCGCTTCGAGTATTTAATTTCGATATATCCTGGATGTAGTATTATTACTCATTTTTTTGTTTTTCGCTTTCGCAATCTCTTCTTCATTTGATTATGCTTTTAAATCGATATAATGTATACGTATTTACATAGCAAACTATCAAATATTTAAAAAATCGACGAACACCCGTAAATCGAAAATGTTCCATGCCTAAAACTTCCATAAGTTCCATTCGAACTATATCATGTTTGATAGAAGTTTTTTTTTCTTTTTTTCGGCCTTTTTGACACATAAAAGATTCGCCAAGATTTCGCTGATCGTTGTGTAACATCATCGCAGATCACTCCGACAGAAATCGCCAAAACGTCTCCGTGAAAAAATCTTCTGTCGCGATGACATTGTTAAGATATGCAGGGATCACGATTTTTGTTTCGTCGATCCTTAAGGATGCAAAGGAGGTGCGACAATATTTTCTAAATCTCTCGCGGTAAAATCGTAAATTATTTGAGAAACTTTGTTGAGCTCAGACAACTGGAATTGTGGTAAAAATCGTGTCGACGAAACAATTAAAAATCTCGTCCATTTTTTTAAACAACTTACGTATCTTATATTAATTGAAACGGGTTGTTCCCTTTGAGACTTTACAAGTTCCGTTCTATAAGGATTAGGTATATGCTGTCTCGCGACAATTTCCGAACGAAAGTCATATCACACCGTACTCGATGTTGGCAGTTATCTTCTTTTCCTTCTTCGTGGAGAACCCTTTCGGTTTCATGGATTTTCAATATTTTTTCTATATTGTTAACAAACCTTGTTCTTGATAATGAGCAAATACCTCGCAGACTTTTAAGAGGGATGTATTAATGAAATTGAAGCACAGAAGGGCTGGCAACTCTTTATGCCTTATAACGTCAATTCTCTGAAAGCTAATGCGCAATTTTATATATCCTCAGCTGTTTTTTCTTTACCTCTACCTTGTTAAGGACCAATACATTAATCCAGCAATCAATTATCTCATAACCCTCCTATACATCCTTCGGAAATTGCTTTGATTAAATGTTGGAAAAAAAATTGACGTTGTGGACGAATTTGCAAAATTGTATGTGCGGCCCGTTTGATTCTTTTTGTCCAGCTTCGTAACGCATAATAGAAACATCGTAGAATCACCTTATGTACTATATTCAAAGACGTAATAGTATTGATATCGTATTTTCAACAATACCCGACGAAAAAAAAACTATTTTATTGTAATGCTTCTTTGTTTGGCAGTCAATTTTATGTAAGGTACTCCATAATATTTTTGTTCTTTTTTTTCGTTTCTTTTTTTTATACAATATCTCGCGCATATCTCACTTGGGTTCTACGGCAGTACCACGATTTTTTTCCCCCTTCTCATTCTGCTTTTGTTCCACCAAACTTACAGAGCTACGTGAAATAATATTTGACGTAGAAAGAATCTCAACGAATCGGCAAAATGTAGACAAATGGAATTGCCGAATATGCAACGGGATCTTCTACATCAATCACTATTTTATCCGGCACTTTGATAACTTCCTGGAGATTCTCGTGCTAATCACTCGATGATTTTACTCTTTTACTCGCGTACCATAAAATTTTTAAATCTCCAACAACGCCAATAGCTTCATTTAAATTTAATTCTCTGTTTGAATTTATGCATGTTAATTTCAATATAATAATAATATTCATATATTAATATTCATTTTTCTCTCCTTCAAATCGTCCTCTCTCTCTCTCTTTCTCGCTTTCTCTCTATCCCTCTCTCGTTTCCTCGTTCTTTCTTCATCGCTCCCTGCTCGTTTTAATATGAATCGTATCTTACAATTCGATCTGACAACAATACATACTTATATATTTGCAACAGCCTCTTCGAGTATTATTCGTTTATATGTCTTAGTCACATTTCAATGAGATAAAGAGTGTTCTTCTTAATCTCCCAATGAATCAATAAATTTCTCACTATAATATTTTTTCAACGCCCAGCAAACGACTCGCATCTTGAATCTTCCATTTTCACTTAGGACAATAATCGAAACCCCAGAAGTTTTTTGTGTGATCTCTAGATCTGTTGTTTTCCTGTTTTCTGCGACGCAACGCAGTCCTTGAACCATGTGAAATACCATCAACTTCCAAATGAAACATTGGACGATGGGGAATAGCGAGAAAGGGATTCGATTAGTCGAGGTCGCCTGTGATTAAAAATTAGTTCATCGGACAACGCGCGTGCGACAAAATCACCTTCTCGAAAACCCGACTTTCTGTGGGAGCGCTGCAAGTTCGATAAACGCAATTTACCGATTGAGCAGTATGTCCATCAGGACTTTCAAATCCTTTTTCTTCATTGTTTTTTTTTCGTTCGTTCGAATCGGTCATCATAACCTCTCGCGATTTGCCTCGTTAAAGGATCCCATCTTCACAATTCTTTAGCACGTAGCTCGCGATTCATTTTTTTTTGGATTTACCATTTTTCTGGACTTTTGTTATTTTGAGCCGACAACTCGAACCGCCGGTATAAACGACTTCGGCTCTGCCGGCGTCCTCGATCGCCGATACTAGAGACTTTATCGATTTTACGTGAACGTCCTTAGCGCTTATCTCGAGATTGGTACCGGGATATCGATCTCTTATGCACTTGCCGACACTGCTTGCCTGATTTTCCGTTAATTTGACACCGTCCAGGCAAAGCCACGTAAGATTCTGCACGTTAGCGAGAACTGTTTGCAAGAAAACGTGCTCCATTTGCATTTTCTTCGCGCTATCGGTCACTATCAAACCGTTAACCTTGAGAAAGCTCAAATTGCAAAGCTTCAAATTCTTCGATATTTGCCTCATCGTCCGCTCGCTGTCCTCGAGACTTATTCGCCAATAATTTATGCTAAGGGATTGCAAATTACGAAAGTTTGCCGAGAAACACGCAAAAAAGTGTTGCAATATCTTGTCGTCGATGAAAAGGAGGGAACTGCTGCTACCACCGATCTCTGATTTGTCCAACGAGAGATCGAGCTCGCTGAGTGATGTGAAGCCCGCAAGAAAAGGTAGCAAAAGTGGTCCCCGAAGTGCCGGACGATCATTCACGGTCACCTGTGGATCAGCAAAAATAGACGGTATTCATTAGTTGCGTACATGCGAATAAATCTATATTTCCACTGGTCTTTCATTTTTCATAATTGCACTTCGTATCCGTTTGTCGGAATATACCGCCAGTGTGAAAATATACCTAAATATTCTCCTCTAGAGGCCGCAGAGTGTGCTTTCAGTGGATTATTTCCGTTTCGACTCAATTTTTCAGAATCCTCGGACAAGCTCGTTCGTGTAATTGTAATCCTATTGTAAACTCATCTTCAATGCACCACGTTAATGCAATTGATACCGACATAGAGAAATTTGTAAAATCGTGGCATAAAGCCAATGTTGAGCTAGCTTTGCGAGTCAATCGACAAATCCTAAAGTTCGTATAACTTCGGAATTAATTATTGTTATTCAAATTATACGTTTCATTATTCGATCGCTAACCCATTTTCCTTCGTTCAAGAAAAAATGTATGCCTCACTGTTAAAATAATACATTGAATATCCGGTGCATTGATTTTTAACAGTTTGATTCATAAAAAATTACGAACTTTCGTTCTATATTGTTTACAATAATTGAGTGATCTTATTTAAAGATGCTGAGAAGCCTTTTCAAAGTTGCCAGCAAAAGACTCGTTAGTATAGTTAATGTATGATAAAGAAAAGCGTAATTATTCAGCAGTGGAGCTCGGTATTTCCAAGGATGCAGTTCCCTTTACCGGCTCTTTGGATTTAAGAAACGTTATTAGTATTTAAATGTTGAACGCTCACAGTCCTTCTATTTATATAGAAAATCGCCAAACCCAAACAAACCCAAACAGGCCCAAACCATAAGACATGACCGTATCAAACTTTTTTTCTTCGATTTTCAGTTTACAGTGCGACCTGTATTATCAGGACCTCCACAGATGCAATAGCTCTCACTGTGTGCCGAACTACGATCGGTGTAGCGCATAGGTAATTTATTTCAACAAAACGTTAGGAACTTTAGGAGCGTTAGCATCGAAGCTTTGTAGATAATACGATAGGATTTTGGAGGGATATTATCAGCTGCACACAGCCAACTTGAGTAGATCGTTCAAGACCTCTATTTTTGTATTATACCTAGATCAGTTTTTCTTGGTGTTTGGGTTTTTCTGGATCAGTTGAATTCAGTCGCATTTGGGTGGCTGGTATCGCGAAAGTTCGTAAATTTCGGTAGTGAATAAATAGCAACTTATTTACTTTCAGTGACAAGATGTTTCTGTAGCGATAAGATTGTGGGGTATCTTTTGGCCATATAGAAAACCAAAAAAACAAACTTTCGAAAATAATTCTGAATTGTCTCGCAAGCTGGGGGCGGAGCCTCAAAATAAGATATATCGTTTCTTACTCTGCGATTCGTGATAACAGTATTTCGAAATGACACAAAATATATATTCGGCAGTATAGAACGACTCGTGAACTAACCGGAAGACAAACCTTCTTTTTTCCTTTTGCGGCAGTCCAAATTGCAAAGCGCCATTCGAAACAATGCAAAACGATTGCGGACCGAGATGGCTCGTTCAATTTTATTACAGTTTCGAGATACAAAACGCTTTTCACGAATGCACGTCTGCGATAGCTTGTGAAAACACTTATAAATGCTCTCGCGATACGGCATTCACCGTGTCGAGTGTACATAC
This sequence comes from Ophioninae sp. A BG-2022a, assembly GCA_030523105.1. NCBI lineage: Eukaryota > Metazoa > Arthropoda > Insecta > Hymenoptera > Ichneumonidae > Ophioninae sp. A BG-2022a. Next base: position 18,296 of record JAPYZI010001140.1, on the reverse strand, counting down.
ACGTATAGTGAGCAACCGTGGCTTATCAGGCGCGAATACTTACTTGAAAACCTGCCAGCCTGAGGAAGACGATTGTTGGGCAGGCAGGAGGTGGCGCGGCCCTCAAAAGCTCAGCGCCGGCGTCGTCTCGTCGACCCAATCGCGAGAGTGGACCCTCGTGAACGGCGAGATGGAGACGAGCGTTGCACAAGCTCAATTCACGGACGCTCGTGCACATCAGTAGCTCCGAGAACACAGCCAAACTGTCGGACTCCTGGGAAAAACGGTAAAGTGACGATCCTCGTTCATGTTTCACGTTTTTGGAGTGTATTCATTATGATATGTGACGGTATAATGAGGAATTCGTAATCCTTGAAGATACTAAGCAGCGTTTGAAGAAACTGTTAACGATTTACTATAAGTAAACATTTATATATATATATATATATATATATATAATAGATGTAGTAAAAAAACCCATTATTTTCTGGAGTCAACCAATCACAAAACTGTCTCAAAAGTTCGTTTACTACATCTCCATTTTCTAACGCCATCTAGTGTAACCCGATCGAACTTATACAACGCGAGATACAGATAACTAAAGCCATCAATCGGAAAAATCATGGATTTGTTTTTAATCCACCAAATATTACTATAGCGACCTAATCTTTCGGACAAGTATCCATGCGGAAACTGACAAAACTAATAATAGCCCCAAGTTTTAACCAATATATGTTTATGGGTAATTAAATAAAGGAAACTCGTTTATGTATGGGTGGTTATCGGATTTATATTGGGTGCCATCATTCCTGGTGTTTCAATACATGCCGTTGCCCAGCCACCGCTAGGCCGATTTACTGCCGCCAACGACTGGCCAAATTCCAACTGTAGACCATCATTGGGTACCAATTATTTGTCGTCATTACTTTTTTTTTATGATATTTGCCAATGCATGGTCAATGTATGGTCAATATAGAATTGCGAAGCATTAGCCCATTAAAACCCAACAATCGTTGATGATGATTGGTCACCAATCATTTATCGTCAGTGCTATTTTTACATGTTCGCCGGTGTTTGACCAGGGTATCGCCGATAATTTGTCCGGTAATGTTTCACGATTTTGGGACATCGACGAGTGCTTATTTCTTGTCGTCATTTAATTACCTGTGTTGGATGCAATTTAGAAAATCATCTTCTATCAGTAAACTTTCTTTTTCTTCCAACTTTCTTTACTACGAGCAATATGTTGTAAATATCACTAGCCTTTCTCCCAGTTTACTCTCGGTATACGAACGAAGTGTCTACATCGATACTCTCACGATATTAAACTCATCGTACGTAATATACTTGATGTACGTAACATCGATCCTCCAATGTTGGGTCCATCGCTTCATCGTGACACCACAATCTTAATTTAATTATAGATTACGGAGAGAAAACCTCTTCGGATACTGCAGACATAATGGAATACGATAATTTGGTAGCTTGTACGACGCGTTGTGATCGGGCTGACAAACGCAGATTTGGTACATCGTTAACGACAGGATCATATGAAGTACCTCGGTTTTGACGTTAGCGGTACCACGTAAATCATTCGTGTCTTTCTATCTCTTGATTTCTATCCCAGAGTATTTGAGCGCAGGATTCTGTGGGTTTGTATATATGTATGTATTGGATTTCCCCATTTTTAGTATCTCAATTACTAACGATTGTATTCCAAATTTCAACAGCTAATGTCGATTCAGTATAACTGATCATAACCTCAGTAAAAGTATCATAGTTTTTGAGGAATTCGGGCTTTTTCAGAACTGCTCGAAGTCTCGATCTTAAAGCAATACTATACGTATCACAGCAACATATACGAAATGATTTCCTTACGGTTTTTTTTACTAACTATAACCGCCGTTATGCGTGGTCTCCTAAATTTTGTTGCAAGCAGTTTCGACTGTATTGACAGTAAATATTGATTGTAATGTTTTTAGTGGTGTCTTATGAGCGGTTTTTTATTTTATTTAGAGACACAAATGGATCGTAGAATATTCTTGATTGCAAATGTGAGACATTAAGTATAGCTTTAGAGTAGGAGGTTTTAATGAGTTTTTCAAAATACCGTGAATATCGGCATGGGATGCCGATATTCACGGTATTGACACGTCACATTTCCGATTTGACCGGCGATTTTTCATGCTACTGTACTATTTCCGAAAGGGACTCGAGAATTTTTCCAAATTTTTTCGGAACGATTTGCCTTCTTAATATTTTTTATAAACAAAAAATGAACGCCTACATTTAAAAATCGGTAAAAAATCACAAAAATCCTGTGTCACGTATCAAACACTGTGAGCGTTGAAAAAAAGCGGGCGCGCGTTTCGTTTGGCCTACAACACGAATTGATCCGAAAAAAATTCTGGTCAATTCTACATGTCATGTCATTCTTTTCTTCTTTAACTTTTTTTAATTTTTCCTCTCATTTTTTTTCATTCTTTTTTCGAAAAACCGCGTTGTAGTCCAAACAAAACACGCGCCCACGTTTTTCAACGTTTACAGTGTTTGATATGTAACACAGGATTTCTGTGATGTTTTCCAATTTGTAAACTTGGGCGTTCATTTTTCGTTTATAAAAAATAATGTGAAGTCAAATTGTTCTGAAAAAATTGGTAAAAATTCTTGAGTACCTTTCAGAGATAGTACAATAACATAAAAGATCGCTTGACAAATCGGAGAGGTGACATGTCAAACCCAGGCCGAATCGGCGTGGAATGCCCCATTCATACATACATACATATATATATATATACAGGGTGTCCCAGCTAAGAATGTCATCCGTGAAATGGGGGGTAGGGGGTGAAAGGCTGCCGGGCACGTCTGATTGGCTGCCGTAAAAAATTAATAACAATTCAGGCGTTGATCTGGGACCCATACATGCTTATATCGATCTTCTTAGAATTTCACCCTCTACCCCCCATTTCACAGATGACATTCTTAGCTGGGACACCCTGTATATATATATATATATATATAATACGCACACATTCAAACAGAAGATATGCTTCAACGCGCCCCCTCGTGGTTTTCCACAGCCGAGCTTAGTTTTCCATTAAAGCATCCAGCTCGTAGACGGATCAAGAACGTCGCAGCAGTTTGCTTTCCCCGAAGGCGCAATCATCGTGTGGATAAACCCAACGTTATTGCCATCCATATGCTAGGCTTCGTGCCTCAGCCCTCGTTGATCTTCCAACCTCCGTATAGGGATATGCGGTTTGGGCTACCGTGCGTGTGTCCTATCTCACTTGTGTACTCAACTTCTCCCCTTATCCTCACATTCGACGCGGAAGTAACACTTTCGAGCAAGTCTTGACGTTTCATTCTACACGTGTCGTTAATTGGAAGAGCTTGAAAATACAGAAGCATAAGCAGCTCTCTCCAATTATCAGCGATAAGTGCTGCGCTGTTATCAATCTCGTTAGCAGAGCGTTATCGCTAAGTTCGATTTAGGTCGCGTTGGCCCGGCCCGATACTCGCGTGAGCGATGGCTTGACTGCGCTCCGGCGTGGCACCGATAGATAGGCTAGAACCTGGCCAGAATTCCTGATTGTTGCTTTATCTAAAATCTGTGAATACCCGGCCATTTGAATCAACGCTGATTTTTCATGGTGCAGCAATGAAATCGTAAAATTTCGTAAGGGCACACGAAGAATTATTGAAAAATAATAAATAGAAATGTATGTTGTAACTAACTTAAGAAATTTTGACAGACTGTTGTAATGTAACTGATTTTAAATTGGTAAATGGATATTCCTAACGGATAATAGGCTGGGTATTTACGAGATTTGAAAAAATAGACCGATCTGCTGTGCAGTGATTTTTTCACATTTAGTATTTTTATGAAAATTTAAATTACCTGAAAATCTATCCCGTCAAATATAAAATGGTTCGGCAATTTTCGCTACATTCCATTCGAGTACTCTCCAAGAAAAACGTTATTATTTTAGAAAATATATTTTGTTGTGTCGTTTCAACTATCTGCATAAAAAAAAAACATATTTTCAACGGTGCAGACGGTTCAAGGAACCCTGCCATAGATTTTGGCAATATTTGATATGAAATTATATCGGATAATATTCTATTTCCATATACAAAACTATAAATACTAACTAAAAAATACTTTTATTAAATCAACACGAAATGTTCAGTCAGTTTTTACCATGAACAGTCTGTCAATAATTATCGGAAGTTAATTAAACGCAATGAATTAAATAAAGATTTATTTATTGGTAAAATCATAATTGCTCCAGCAACTCGAAAAGTTTTGTCATCTTCCAGCATTTGAATTTTGTATCGTATAAATTACGAAGTAATTGATTACTTCCTGGAGTACAAAGTAATTCGTTCGTTTTTAAATATTTTACGTAAGTTTTTTCGTAGTTCAATTAAGTTATATAAAATATTATTTGAGTAAAAAAGCAAATATATTTCCAATATGCGATTGTATTCAAAAGATTGCGGGAATGCAGAACTTAAGCATAAATATTCAAACTTATGGGATTGTTCGATTTCATTCTCCCATATGGAATAGCATCCGTTGATGCTGCTCTTATGGCTATATGAGCTAACGCGACACGGAATAGCACTTTTTTCTGCGAAAATTTTCTTGGATTTCCCAGGCTCCGACGATTAAGGGGCAACCTCACTGTAAATGTTTATGAAAGTCGATATTTTTTATTGTGTTTAAAGATGCTTGGAGTCTTTCAGAAAAAGGGGCATAAAGTTTATTGCTCGAAAAAAAATTCTTTTAAATGTTCGACATTTCACGCGTTGGACTGTTCCAAATTAGTATAAAAATGGGATTCCACCACTGAAAATCAACGAAAATGAATTTGTTTAAGTTACTCAAATTTAATTTTCACTAATATCGACTGTGAGAAGGGTCTGAATCCTTTTACGTTTTCTCATCATGATGAATGATGTAAATAATAATACAAATAAAAATAAAAATCTTCATTAGAACTATGTAAACTTCCATGTCATTTCAAAAAGCATGCAGGATATTTACCACAATTCTCATTCTCTTTATTTGGTTTTTTAAAAATATATTTGAACTCATATTTTGAAGGGAAATACGTACGAGATTTTTGTTCGGTAACGTTAAACATTATTTATTAATAAACGATTGTTCTTTTTTTCGTCAAAAATTCAATCTTTTTATTCAAATACTCACCAATGATTCAAAAATTAATATTTCTTTAATTCCATATGTATTTCTCTTTAACTATAAACATGTTAAACCATTATTACATCTGCTGTAGTAATGTTAGCGTATAAGAATTCCATTCTCCAGCCGAATTAATTTAATCCTCCCCAAACCTATTTCGTCATTCAATAAGAAAGGACTGAACATTTATCATAAGAGCTCTGGAAGCTCCGCGAAATTTTATACTGCCACGTTTAAAATTGCGTTCTTTTCACTTCATCCGACATTCGCCCACGTGAAAATAAGGGATTAAGGAAGAGAGTAATCCTGCGAGAATATATATGACCAGGGATTTTCCGCCATTTGCGACCCACTCGCTCTGCGATAAAATTTCAAGATCGAACGGATTCTACTTCCGTCCCCTTGAAACGCATTATCAGTTATATGAAAAAATTGTTTTTTTTTGTTCACACTGGTGACTTTTATTGGGGATTTCGAAGCAAAATAGCCAAAGCCCAGAAGTGATTAGGAAGAACGAAAGAGGGAAGGGAAAAGTGGAAAAGAACTCGCCGTAAAGTACCAATTATTTTATAGACGGAATCACAAATAAATCACTAATATTGCTTTGCCAACTCGAGTGTTACCGAATTTTAAGTAAGTAAGGGTATGTTAGTGGAACATTCCGTTCTATTTGAAAGAATTTATGAGGCTATAATAGCTGTTTTTCGTGAGTCCTTAAAGCAGGTTATAAGTTTCTCCGGTTACCATCCTTTCTGCACATCCACAAGTTCTCCATGGAAGCCCTGAATGTCCAGACATCGCTTCATCCTTTGGGTGCATTTGCTTGTTTTCCAATGACCACATTTCGCGATTCGTTTCATTTCTAATAATAAGATCAGCTAGCGAACTCTGTACCCCGTAATTTAGGCTGCGCGCATTAAAACCGTCCATCGAACTTCGACCAACACTTCGTGATCCAAGCTTCGCTTTTCCCTCGACTCTGAGTGAATATTCTTGTACATGTCCGTTTCCTTTCTTTTTCATTGTTTTCTTTTTCTATCAAAGTATTTTTCATGCCAAATCGGACAGGAAAAAAGGATGTTCGAATAAAAGTTCGAATCGTTTTGCGGCTGTGGTATACTCGACGAAGTATAAGTCTCCGCGGGTTCACAGCTTCGCGATCTCGAGGGTGCTGCATACAACTTTCGAGAAAAGGCGCAAACTTTTCTCTTTTGCTTCAATGATTTCATCCCGCTTAGTCGCGTATTTTCGGGCAACACGATCGTCGGTAAGGTGGATATACACAAGGAAAGATGAATGACAAAGCGGAAGGTTTTGAGGAAATGTAAGAGAGGAATGAATAAAAAAAGAGAGTATTATAGAAATAAGTGGCAACTTCGCTATTCGGTTACGATTGTGGTAAGATGAAGATTATATACAGATATTAGGATGATGGAAAAAAAACATTTTTTAAACTGTCCTACTCAATAGTTGCAATAAAATAAAATAAAACGATTAGGTATTACTGATAACGTATTACTGAATGGGCCGTAGATAAAAAAACTAGTCGGAAATAGGAGAAACGTGCGTTTACAATTCTAGATCTTGACGTGCACTTTTAGTCTTGCAAATAACCAATTTGATAATAAATTAACGGTTATAAATTTTAATTTTTCATATTTCGCTGACGAGTTGTGAACATGAAAAACGGGAAGAAAAGTTTTCTCCATGTTATCAGCATGGTCAACAGAAAATCGCAATACAAGACGCCTCAATGTTAATATTAAAGGCTAATTTCGATGTAATTTTAACCGTCTTGATTGAAAAAGGGCCACCAAATTTATTTAAACGTGGCCTGTGTGTTAATTTTTCAAAATGAGGCCTGGTCTTTATATTGTAAGGGTATTAAATTCCTTATGTATATACAGTGTGTCCCGCGGAGGAATGTTATCCGCGAAATTGGGGGTTGGGGGTGCAATTCTGAATCGATTGATGTATGCATGTATGGTTCCCAGATCAACCCCTGAATTGTTATTAATTTTTAAACGCAGCCATCACGCGTGTCCTTTGATCGGGCCTACGTCGGTAAGCGATACGGTGCCCGCACGATGTGGACACTCTCGCTGGTCGGTGTGAGTGCTTGCGTGCGGTAGTGGGTGCCTCGTAGTACGTGCTTTCGTCGTATGAGGAGACGGAGAAAGCACTATCGGTGCGTGCGCTCGAATGTAGTAGTGTGATTCTCCTTGCTTATTTCAGCGATTCTCTATGTTGTGAAATTTAGTGGCCCTGATGAGGGCCATTGTTCTTTGTGCTTCATAGCAGATGCTCAAAACACGGCACAACGAAGAACTGCTTTTTTTTTTAGAGAGAGATTGTTGCTGAATTCGTCTCACGCAAATTTTACATGAAATAAAATGTATAACATTGCAATTACATTTTTCGAATACAGTTTATAGTGAGAAAAGGAAGGGGACAGGTAAAAGCGTTAAAGCCTTTCTTCGTCGTGCCACCTCCTTCTCCGTCGCACTGTACAACAAGTGCCCGTAAACAGAGAACACTACACACGCGAGCGTTGTGCCTAGCACCACCTCGCCAGGCACAACCACACATACGTATCCCTCACCGAGGTAGGCCCGTTCAACGGCGCGTTGCCTTTGAAAATTAATAACAATTCAGGGGTTGATCTGGGAACCATACATACTTATATCAATCGACTCAGAATTTCGCCCCCAACCCCCCATTTCATGGATGACATTCTTCCATGGGACACCCTGTACAGTTTTACGTAAATATTATCTTATATACAGACAGGTATATACGAATGTACGTCCGTGTATTCCACCCCTCCATTTGCGTTCCTGACACTGATAGAGCATCATTTTTCATCTCCTGTTGCCGACCCATCGCTATCATCAACCTGCAGCAAGACAATTTTTCAAGCTCGAGCTCCTGTACTCTTCGCAGTTTACGTGATGAGCTGAAACTCGATATCGGGCCAATACGATCGTGAGGACAAAACGGATCCTTCCATCTGCCGTCCGTATACTTCATATTCTGTACTTCTTTCTCCTGGCGCCGATATATGGTAAACTGAGAATATCGATTGCATGCAAGCTGCTGATATCAGTGTACGCACGTGGATATAAAATGATAGCACGATGGAAAGCTCATGAAAAAACGTCGATCCGTGAAAGTACGTTAACTGCTTCGAGAACTAATACCGTTTGCTGGAACGGGAAATAACGTCAATCGATTGCCTGAGAAGATGGTGGAAGAAAATCATCACTGAGCTATAAGGAATAAGAAGACAAAACCGTGGGGTCAAAGATGACGATTGATGGCCTTCAGTTTGTGCGCGTTGTCGCCGGTTTGAATATGCAAATTTGTTTTAATAATCCTCCTAAGCTAATCTGCGATGATGCGCACGATGTTTTTGTACGTGGTGTTTATTCGTCCCGAGTCGAAATTCAGATACACATATACATATGAATACATATTTTTGTGTAAAGGATGAGAACTTAGGAATTCCGTTTTCGCGTGAGATGAAAGCGTCTGATATAGATTCACGGGCACTTGAAATTGTATCCGCAAGGAGTCGTTCAGCAAATGTAGACCCCTTGGCCTAGCTATTCGCGTAACTGGTCAAGAAACGAAATTCCAAGACGACTCGTAAACCGTCTAGTTGAAGGAAGAAGAACGCTTGGCGAGCTCGTACTTCTAAAATATATGTATATATACATCGGGTTGGCAACAAAAGGGCATATATGCACTAAGGAAGATAGCAGACGCGAAAGCATTCCCCGTTTAGGATATTCCAGGACTGACGTAAGTTTATCTTGGCCCCTATATTCTGCGCAACCTTCGTTGCATCTCATCCAACGAAATTGGCCTATTGGATCCGCTCTTTGGATTTGAATAATTTTTGAAATAGGTTCGCTTGCACCTCAGATGAAGCAACGATTGAATGTAGTCCGGAAACGTCGCTAACCCTGAATTTCACCTCTGTCTATACATCTATCAATATCTCCCTCACTCCCCGTTCGATCGCTTCGGACGAAACAGCGGTCGGCAGGTTTTTAACCTCAGCCCTTCGCAACCACCCTTCATTCTTCCGGTTCTCTGTATTCGTAGGTACAGACGGAGGATTGCTTTCAATAAATTTCTAGACGATATTCTTCGGTATTCTATAATCCCGGGAGGTAGAAAATAAGTTTATTCAGGGTAAATAAAAAGTATACTCAATTCCTCGCCAATTGTTTCCGGCTAGACGCAAAATTGTCCTCGCGATTTCACTTTCGAATAGGATAAAATTGTGATTCTAAATGTTAGAAGTAAAATCACTATTCCAAACGTTGGAAGCTGAATCCTGATTCTAAACATCAGATATAGAATCATGATTCCAAACGTCAGAAATAGAATCCTTATTCGAAACATCAGAAGTACAGTTTTCTTTATTCGCGATGGGTAGCAACAGTAACAGTAACAATAATTGGTATTATATTCATGTATACATTTTTGTTGAAATGCATTTTTACGTTTCCCAACAGTACAATCCACAGAGGATTGCTGGCGTTCATTTGCACACGGCAACAATTGCCTTATTATCCAAGCGTTAGTTCGTTCCATCTTCCCGCCTTCTCTCAGGTGCTAATTTACTATGCGTATCACGGGATGATAATGGCCTGCTGCCAAGATGATGAAGGAGAAAGGGAAATAGGGGAACTGAGAAAGGGGAAAGTGGGAATGTAGATTGCAGTAATGGGAGAACTCGAGCAGTGGAAATAAAAGCATTTATTTCTCCTTCTCCTCCTCCTCGCTCTCTCTCTTTCTATCTATTTGTCTCTACCCCTGTCTTTCTGGTGGCTATCAACATCTCTTCGACCTTTTTCTCCATTTTCCCCGTCTCATCTTTCGCAAACGCGATCGTACGTTCACTCCATCCTTTTTATTACCCACGTCGAGGTCTCAGACACAAATAATCTCTTGATTTTGCTCGAGTTTTGGAATGTGAAAACTTTTGCAAAATTCACATTTCCGTTTGTCTAGACCGAATTGTCCGTCTCGATTGACAGCATTCAAGACTCAACTTAATTTTATACTGCGAGCAACGATTATTCGGAAATTGCTTCGGAAAAACTTGTATTTCCGTGCGATTCGATTACCTGAAATTTTTTTATCCAGACATGTGTGCGCGCTTAAGTACGTATCCGAATGTAAGTGTCAAGTTGTGAACTTGCGTGCTGATTCGGCAGTCAAAATGGTTAAATTGTACATCGCGTTTCGGGAGTACGTAGACTTTACGAGCTTCTGCTTGGATATATACGCTATTGTGTTACACCATGGAGATCAAATGCGCACGTGCTAATGAAAGACTCGATACGGACCAAGCTGCGGACTTGTCTAGAGTTTCGGCAACTCTCTTACCGAACTCGATACATTCGAAACAACCAGACCGGGCTCCCAAACTCGAACCCACTGGTCTAGATCATTTAACATTGAGTCCCTTTCCAACGTTCTCGTCTCGAATAACTAGTGTAATCTCCATTTCTCCCGAGTGGCTTGGACAGTCCAATTCTGGGGTTAACAGCCTCGGACACTGAGAAGCCCACAGTCCACGAAATGCAGGCTTCGGTCAAATGAGGTCAGCTCATTGCGACAACGTCATTGATTGATTCGACCTAAATTCAAGCATCGTGTCACCCATTCCTAATCCTGGATTCGGATTTCGTTGGTACAGTACGCTTGCCTAGTCGCAATGCTGCGACGAGATTACCCTGGATGAGGGTGGTCGTTGAGCAAAGATGCAAGGAATATAGAGCTTCGAGAACAACTATTCTCCAGAAAAATGGAATTCACTTCGATAGTTCTTAATATGAAGCCACGTTCAATCGATGGTGTACTTAGGATATTCTTTTATAGCGAAACAATAGAAGTGTATCAGCTATCAAGGATTTGAAAATATGGTGTTGAAACATTAATTAATTGTGGAAATTAGGGCCGTCAATTTGCGATTCTAAAATTTGTTTTAAAATGCAGTATCGTCATCCCTGCGAATATTAGTTACTCGATATGTATTTCCCGGATGGCCATCAGCCCTGAGTAACTGTCCATCTAGCGAACCGTGCGGAACCGTTAATCCGTGCGTCAACGAAAGTAAGTCGTCTAACTCACGCGTATATCTGGCAAATACAGTGTTTAAGTTGTGTATGTTAGCACGGACATAACCCCAAAACTGCATCATGACTAGCCAATGCGGTACCGTTACCAGCTTCCTTCTACTTGATCTCGTGTGCCGACCGGAAAAGAAATACTCCACAGCAAAACGAGAAACGTGGTCGGTAACAAAAGTGAAGCCCAACCACCGAAGCATTCGTATCCGGTTGGCTCATTGCTCTCGTGAGCTAGTTCGCCAGCTAGTTCGCCAGTGTTATCGAGAGGGCTAGTTGGAATGCAGTCCAACGAAGCTCTAAATCGTACCGAAGTTTTCCCTCCGCGTGACTCTGCTGTTTCCTACATCCCCTCTTCCACATTCAAACTCCCATACTTGGCATATGTCATACAGTCTTGATCAAAAGTACAGAAGTACATATATATGTACAGCCTTGATAAAAAATATCAGGCAAGCTGTAAGTTTTCGGTCCGTACAAAAAATTAAATACCTAGGCAGAAAAAATGGTAAACCAATTTCTCAAAAGGGCTATTAAAGAGGAAAATCCCAATTAGGTTTTGTTTTTATGTTTTTGTTTAGGCGATTTGTTTTGTACCCGATACGTCTTTTTAAAAAGTACGGTTTTTTCACGATTTTTATACTTCGCGAAATCGCATGTAGGACTTTGAAAAATAGTAATTTCATTATTTAGTAATGAGTTCTTTGCAAAGGGCATCGTTAGCCTTAGTACTGTTTTTGAACAAAAAATGTTTGCAATATCTCTGCAGAGATGTCAGGTGCTTTTTGTATGTATATGTATATATATTTCCATGCGTACGTGCAACGGATATACAGACAACCAATGACAACATCAGTCGGACCCGGGTTGCCTGCATACTCACGTTGCATGGAAATAGGTACACCTGAACAAAGTTACGTAGCATTCTATGCGAAACTCGACGGATTGGCGTGCAGCATACGTCATTCCGTATATATACAAGGCAGAGTAGTACGGTCCATAAACGCGACGGAACTCGTAATCGTCTTCAAAAATCCGTTTCCATGCGAAATTGGACGAAAATATTTGAATGGAAACTGCCGTCCATGTGAAAATGAAATTTTCCGAAATATATTCACATCACTCACGTTACCAAAGATGCGAAGTGTCAATGACTATTGACACGATACGATCTATCGTATCGCCTAGCTTTTCTTCGTACGTTCGCGTCATTCGAGTATCGACGGCTAGAAAATTGGCTCACACGTATTTTCCGTTCTGATATTTATAGATTTTGAAATCGCAAAGTTGGGCTACCATCTAGGAGGTTGTCCAGGTATGGGGATTTCGACCCACTTGTATATGCCTCTACCGCCGTCCGTATGAACGAGTCATGATGGTGATCGAATAATTTTGGTTATTGTAATTTAGTAGCAATCATAGTTTTTGCTAGTTTACGGCAGACTCGTGACTTCAGGCTTTAAACCTTCGTTTCGAAAGTTGTTCAATACGAATCCGATTTGTAATGAGACTTGGTAAATTGATAACCGCATTCGCATTATAGTGGATGGAAAACTAAAAACGTCGAAAACTACACTAACGGAAAAAATTAAGGAATAAGAAACATGCCAAATTTTTAGCGGTTTTTCAAATTGCTGTATCTTCGTTAAAAAAGGTCGTATCGGACGAAACAAAAAAGCAATTTGAAGCTTGAAGTCTTTAGTTTCGAGATGTAATAATCAACCAATTTTCCACGATACGTCTATCGCTCAATCCTGCAAAATACAAAGAAAAGAAAAATGTCCAAATATTTTCGGTTTATCTTTCTGGTCTACGGACTTGGAAAACATTCCTTTGATAAATTCACTAAAAGAATTAAATACTTTGTTCAGTCAGTTTTAATTTCTTTTTTTGTACGTGTCAATACGTCCATTTTTCGCTGAGATATTAAACTTTGAATGAAAAAGGATCATTTTGTCTTTGATCATTGATATCTCAGCAACAAATGGTCGCACAGTAAATTAAGGGTAGGTTTTGAAAACCTTTTGGAAACGTGAATAAATCCTCTATAAAGGTACATCATTTATTTTCCGAAAAAAATGTTTCATACGCTACATCATTTTGATAAATCCGGAAAAAAAGGATTTTCATGTCTTTTCTTAAAATCGCCGGCTCAATTGAAGTTATTGAGGATACGATTAAATTGAAGCGTGCAGTCTATAGTTCAATATACCCCGAAATACCCCAGAAAGTTTCAACTGAATCCATCGTTTCGTTTGTTTGATTCATTCGATCAAACTTTTGAAAAAAATGAAAGGATCTCTATTTTTGTTATCAAATGCTCATAATCTTGAACAAAACGAAAAAAATTTTGTTTTCACTTTTTCACATTTGTTTCGATGAAAATGTTCAAATGAAAAAAAATTTCGTTGGAAACATTTTTTAGAAATTTTTTTGTATTGATCTTAGGAATTGTGAAACTCATTTACCGCTGGTATTAGCCTTATCCAAAGTGTACCACGTGGAGGTTGCGCAGGCGGATTTACGCTTTGTGTGCGTGTGTTTTTTTAGGCGAAGTGAGACCCGGTGGTTCGTCAGTTCTACCGCATTCATTCGTTCGAACACATACACACTAACAAACACGCGCGCACACACATGCACGAACGTACACACACACACACACATGCACTTACACACAAATACACGAAGTGTAAATCCGCCTGCACAACCTCCACGTGGTACACTGTGGGTAACGCTGATGCTGGCGGTAATTGATTTTCACATTTCCTTCAATCAATAAAAAACAAATTTTACAAAAATGTTTTTTTTTGTAATGTTCATTTTTTAATTAATTTGAACATTTCCATGGAAACAAATGTTAAAAAGTGAAAAAAGATTTATTATTTCGTTTTGTTCAAGATTATGAACATTTGAGAACAAAAAAAGTAATCCTTTAATTTTTGCAAAACTGATGGAATGAAACAAAAAAAAAAAACGGCTCAATGGATTCAGTTGAAACCTTTTGGGTATTTTTGGGGTATATTGAACTGTAGAATGCACGCTTCAAGGTAATGGTATCCTCAGTAATTTCAATTTAGCCGATGATTTTCCAAAAAGACCTGAAAACCTTTTTGTTCCGGATTTTTCAAAGTGATGTCGCGTATTAAAAAGAACATTTCCAAAAAATGAATGATGTACCTTTGTAGAGAGTTTATTCAAGTTTTCTAAACCTACCGTTAATTTGCTGTGGGACCATGAGTAGCTGAGATATCAATGGTCAAAGACAAAATAATCCTTTTTCATTCAAACTTCCATATCTCAGCGAAAAATGGACGTATTGAGATGTAAAAAAAAGTAAATTAAAGCTGATTAAAAAGGTATTCCATTCTTTCAGTGGATTCATTGACAAAATTCCAAGTCCGTAGACCACAATGAAAAACCGAAAAAATTTGGAATTTTTTTTCGCTGTATTCTACAGGATTGAGCGATGCATATGGCATTGAACATTTCTTGATCATGAAATCTCGAAACTAGAGACTTCAAGCTTTAAATTGCTTTTTTGTTTAGTCCAATACGACCATTTTTAAAGAAGATACGGCTATTTGAAAAACCGCTAAAATTTGGCATTTTTTATACCTTAATTTTTTCCGTTCGTGTATACGGATTTCAATGAACATTCTTGTTGCGTTTGGTATTTCAGATTTGCAACAACATTCTCAACAAGTTTAATAAAGCTCTGTTTCGACGTAACAGTAGCATATTATTGAACTTATACAATTCATTCAATAATCTCCCAGCATATATTTTGTAAGCAAGGTTTAGAGGTAAAATTCAAGAGGATGTTTCGTTTAGCACGTAACACTCACCTCTATCCGGAAAGTCCATCCCTCGAGGCTGAGGAGTCGAAGTGTACCATTCCTCGCGAGAGCATGGCACAGTAACCTAGAAGGGTGGTCGTCGAGTGCCAATCGAGGACTCGCCAGATCCAAAAGCTGAAGACAAGGGGCCTCGGTGAGTGCCAGGACAAGGGGCATAACGTCGGCCGGCCTCGAGGCACCTGACGCTCGCAGCGCGTCCAAATAACGAGCACGTCTGATCGTCTCGCCCAGGCAACCCGCGTCCAAACCACCTTGCAGACACTTCGATACGTTCAACGATCTGAGCTTGCAGTTTGGCTCTCTGTGACAAAGAAGGAAAGCGAATG
Source organism: Ophioninae sp. A BG-2022a (assembly GCA_030523105.1). Classification (NCBI taxonomy): domain Eukaryota; kingdom Metazoa; phylum Arthropoda; class Insecta; order Hymenoptera; family Ichneumonidae; species Ophioninae sp. A BG-2022a. Next base: position 2,776 of record JAPYZI010001140.1, on the reverse strand, counting down.
AGACCAACCTTGTGTCATCAATCGGTAAAATTTTCACGAAATCCGCGAGGCTCCTCGTGTAAAGTCATTGGAGGGTTTCAACATTTTGTTGGTCGACAAGTTTTCGGTTCTCCCAAGCAATAGCTTAGAATTCCAGTCTCGTATTTTCAATGCAACCGCTTTAGTTTCGAAATATATTGGATTTTTATTCGCGTCGACTTTCCATATGCCAGACTTTGCACATGTTGCAGGAATCTCGAACGAATATTGATGATGCTTGCCAAATGAAAAAAAAAAAAAATCACGATGCGTCTTATAAAAATGACAGGAGGAGCGTGACCTTCTAGAACAACAAAGTAGTGGAAAAATAGGATGAAAGAGTCTCCCTCTTTCATCCAACTTTTCCACTACTTTGTTGTTTTTCAGGATGCTAGCTATTGTTGAGTTCGTAGAAAAATCTAAAAAAAAATCTATGCGACGTTTTTCTTCTAATAACGCATCAGTTGTAAGAGGATTTATCGATCTTGAAGGAGTCAAGAATTTATAGTGTAGCGGGATAACTATAGCTCAACTTTTTTTCCACTCACAACCCCATCTAGCATGTCCTTTAGAAAGTCGCTCATCCATCCTCCAACGCTGAACGCAATAAGAAAATAAAAAGCGGTCGACATTACCGAAAGGACGGAGCAACATGAGAAAGAGAATGAGAGTGATGAAGAGGGGAAAGAGAGAAATCGAGAGGGCAATAGTTGCCGGGAGGGAAAATCGTTGCCATCCGGCACAAAAGGATTGACGTGGAGCATTAAATCCGAGGTCTCGTCTGGAAACTTCTTCTTCATCGACGATGATGGACGAGGATTGCGCAGGTGCTCGACAAGGATAGAAAACAAAAGAAAAACGAAACATCGGTACCTAGAGTTCGAAACAAGTGAAAAGTTCATTGGTTCGATATTTCGTGTTCATACAGTAGAGAATGTTGACGCAGAAAAAAAAACCAGTTTTCGGGCTATTTTCGAATGCATTGTTGAAAAAATGTGGCTAAAAGGTAGTCTTGGGGGTTTCAAGACCTAATAGTGTTCAAAAAGCCTATAATGGGTTTGCAGTTTGAACCGTTGGAGCGCAATGGATTTTTTTTTATTTCTTCCTTTAATTAGTATCGATAATCATATTGTGCATATTTAGATGGTAGACTACTAGATGATGATCCCAAAGAAATGTCCGTGAGAATGTCGTAGCTTCAGGTTCACCGAAGAAAATCGTGAAAATTGGAAAAAATATTCCTAAGTACATATTGCAAACGGGCTTTGTACTGGTAATCTACTGATTCCAGAGCTGCCAATACTAGTTGCCTACCAAGAGCCAAGGTTGGTCCAAGTCAAAATCAGTGTTGCAACAACTTTGTCCATAACTTGTCCAAGTTATGGCGCTGTAAATGGCACAGTACAGGCTCCCAGTACTGGCTGACTTCTGAATGCCAATATTGGTCCAGAACACGGCTGCCGTGTCTATGCTGGTCATAAAAGATAAAACAATTCACAAATTACTGCAAAAACTCTGGTGCTCTGCTTTGACCTCATATGCATCGTTTTTATTTTTGCATATACATTCTATTAACTGTCCGGTCAATGATCAGGTATTCGGATATCCATTTCAGCTTTGCAGATAGAATTTATTAACTTTTTATTTAAAAAACTGTATAACTGTCTGGATCCCCGAAATTTAAGTAGTTTGAAACCCAATTTATATCAAATTTTTTAAATAATCGGTTATTGATTAATAGTTATTAACTATCAAACTTGATGCCGCCTTCGTTCAATAACCAGGCACCCGGGTACCAACTGAAGTTATTATGCATGAATGTCGGGCTTATACACACTAAAGAGACTACCTATTAAAGTATTCAGGGAATTTGACTTTTAAATAAATAATAAACAATATCGTGCCAAAGCTGAAATGGATACCTGGGTACCTGGATATTGACCGGACGGTTAAAAACATGTCTTACAAAATAATTTTTCTTGCCTATCATCGGAATTGAACCTGTGTCTTTCGTTCCGGAGTTGAAAGCCCTACCAACCTAGCTACCCTAACACTACTAGAATCTTATTGTTTTTGTTTCTCAATATTACCTAAATATGGAATATCGACACGAAACTTTTCGTAATAATACTTCGACCAGATCAGAGAGAATATAAAATCTCAGACAATAGATTACATTTGCAAATTTGAAAAAATGATTTGATTGATTGGCGACTCTATACTTGGGCAAGTATTGCAGAAGTAACGAAAATCCAATGATTGGTGAGTCCATACTTCGCTAAATATTGACCGCGTAGTCTCAAGCCGATGATTGACGAGTGTATCTTGGAATATTGGATTGGCCCCCTATCGATATTGTCTACTAATACCGAGGCAGTAGGTACTTCGCCCAAAACTAGGTTACCTAGCGTGGCACTATACTGATAAAATTGTTTACCACAACTCAGACAATCCATAATCTAAGACTCAGTAACCAAGGCCGGCATGGTACTGCCTGCCGGTGCTGAGGCTGGATGTACTGACTCAGCACCGGCAGTAGTGCCAACCCAATACTTAGTAACCAAAGCTAGCATAGTACTGTTTCCAGTGATGGGCAGTACTTCCCGCCGGGATTCAACTAACTTCGGTTACTAAGACTAGCGACGCACCAAAAAACATCCCCTTGAAGTTATTTACAACTGGCCCAGTATCGACCCAGTGTCGCCCCGAGAATCCTCGAATTTAGGCCGATGATCGGATTTACGACTGGGCAAAGTTT
>JAPYZI010001139.1:0-42237 GCA_030523105.1 Ophioninae sp. A BG-2022a | reverse complement strand
TTTTCGATTAAATAAACCCTTTTAATACTTTTAAAACAGAAAAAAAATGTTCGACTACCCCGGCCACTTTTCCGGAATCTCAAAAATTACGAAATTTCAGAAGGTCGTAGGGTGAGCTTATATGCTATTGAGATTCAATGGGTGCTCTTGGAAAATGTTTTTGCCTAACGTCAATAATGGCGTTGGATTCATATTGATATCTCGTATAGTTTTCCCGGAAAGTATATACTACTTATATGTATGTAAGTATCGGTTGACCCGCGTGCATATACGTGTGTGTTTTCGTTGGGACGAAACCTCGCGCGTCTTTTCTCCACGCTGCGTTCGTAACGAATCCACACGTACATAAACACACACGCGCCCTGCTCAGCGCTTGGCAATTGTCCTGCCACGATCCTTCGCCCGAGAAGTCGAGACATCGCGTTCGTCATTCCCTTAAGATTACAATCCATGTACTTTTTACATGGAAAATAAAAAATCCTGTAACTCATCATGAGCCTGATCATTTATGTACTCAATTTCATTTACCTAAGAATCCATGACTTCATAGGTAGGGGGAGGGGGAACAACTGCAGAATCACCAAAAATCCCTACATACAAGACCTCAAAATAAAAAAAAAATGAGTTTATTAACTATTTCACAAAATATAGACACGTTGTGAAATAGTTTTCACTAATCAAGTCCATCTTTCCGATCTTATTTTTTTAAACTTACCTCCAGGGGATCGCTTATAAAAAATAGATTGAATTTCCGGTCACCCTCTATATATATATAAATATGTAACAATAACAATAATAATATTTTTCCAATAGAAAAGTAATTTTTTTCTTTGAAATAATTTTTTCCAACAAGTATATTTATCTATTGGAAAAAAATCATTTGCAAAACAGGATTTTGTGATTTTCTATTCATATAGCCTAAAATTGTAACTTCAATTAACAAAAAATATTTTGTACCAGAAAAATCGGAAAATCATTTCAGACATAACGGTGGGCGTTAACGATTATATAGGATGCGTACAAAGCGCTCGTGGTACACCGAAATTAGCCAAATCAAGGCTGGCCATTGAACGTAATCTAACGTTAGTTTAACGATCGACAAAGACTCGTATATTGGCTGCCGATGTTGTATGGGTAGAGGCTAAAGCTCTTGGTCGAAACTGACCTGCCACGATATATCCTATATCTAATAAATCGGATCGAATGAATATTTGATAGGCGATAGGAGGGTCCGGCGGTCACGGACGGCAGATAGGGGTTCATTGGTCACTGCGATCGTTGAACCTTAGAAAGTGCACCGCCTTTTTTCCCAGCAGCCTGCCAGGAACGAAAAAACCACTTTCGAGGGATCTTTGTACGATCACTTGGAACTGTGGTAATTAAAATTTTCAGTGACCTTGAACGAATTCATCAAAATTTAAATCGTTCGATCATTAGAAAAGACTTTTAATAATTGTTACAGAATCGAAAAAATGAGAAACCGAAATTGCTAATATTTTTTTTGTTAATATTAGTAATGAATAAGAAATGATTAAAATAAAAATTCGATTATGCTATTTTGTATAGAATTTCTAAATAACTTTTAATAAAAAAATGTACATTAGGAATGTCGATTTATCAAATTTTCAATTTTGTAATAATGATTAGAAATCTTAAACTAATAATTATCTAAGAATTCTTGATTTCTTGAAATAATCATAATTATTTCTATATTTTAACAATTTTTCTATGAATAATAATTCAATAATCATTTATAATACAATTAATTATTTCCTTACGTTAATAATCGTTATCAACAATGAATAAATTATTAATAATAGTAAATAACATCTTATACTAATAATACTTATAGAAATAACCGTCTTTTAATAATATTTAATAGTAGCAACATTTAATAATTAATCATGATTATTAATAATTCATAATATCCGAAAAAAAAAATCTATTATTAGAAATATCGATTTCTACTAACTGAAAAGAAAAAAATAATAAAATAAGTATTACGACTCTTTATTTATAACGATGGAGATCTATGAGGTTTTTTTCTTTGCAGCTTTTTTTCGAAATGTTTTCCGGGCGCTTGTGCGTCTTCGTTGTCGGATGAGAAATTCAGTGCTGGGCGACGGGAAGCAGATGTCGAAAGACTGCGGTCGTCGATGTGGCTGCGCTGATTTTTCTCTTTTTCCATTCTTTTTTTGTTCGTCTTCTCAGTTACTTTTTTTTTTTCTTCGATTTTTTCAAGCACCCAACGCACCCGAAATATCCGGTATCTCTCTCCGGGGACTTCCTTTCGTCTTCGGCAATTTCGTGTACAACGAAAAACAGTGGCAAAACGGAGGTTGTTCCCAGCTCGGGTTTGGCCTTTTTGGAGTTGGCTGGGTCTCCATGTGCCGCCTATGTGCCTCCTCGTCTCGAGTTCCGTTATAATTCGGATCGTTAAGTAGGGGGTGCCAGAGATATTTTCGTGAAACGAGGGAGGAACTGTCAACGTCCCAACGCCTCGTGTTACAAAGCACGAGAAACCTTCATGTGGGTGGAGTGATTTCGGGGACTCTGACGTTTCGGGGACTTCGAGACAAATCCGTACTTCAAAATTAAATCACTATACAACTGTACAAATTTCGTCCCATGAATCTTCACGAATATTGGAACGTACAAAGAAATGAAACCTTAAGGGGTTCGCAAAGTTTTCGAGTTCCCTGTTTTTCAAAGATGTTTCTTCCAGTTGTATGTCTAAAATTGTTATAGACATACGAATTTCAAATTTGGATTCATCATGGATCATGTTTTGAATTGAAAAAAAAAATACTTTTAACAAAATATATATATATATATACATATATAAAGAAACATATTCAATTTAGTTTAAAAAATGATGTTTAAATAAAAGCTAATGTCACTATTGTTTTTTTTACTTTTTACATATTTGTTCAATTTTTGCTAAGTTCTTCAAAATCTTACTGAATTTGTTAAAATGTTGTTAAACTGTAATTAAAAAAAACAACAAAACAATACAAATGTAATTGATGTTAAAAAATCAAGTCCACACGTATACATCAGCTGATAAAAATTCATTTGTGGATATAAAACCACAAGTTTGTACGTTAGTAATATTAACATTTTATTACTTTATTTATCGCCATACTTGAATAAGCTCAAAAACATTAATCACTTTTTTACCGGAAACTAGCAACGATATTGTCAACAAGAAAAAAGTAAAATATATAAGAAAACTATGAGTCGAGATAAAACCGCTATTAACTTCCAAAAATATCCTAGATTTCGAGTCAACCCATTCTTCAAATGTCGAGTCATCAGATCCACCGTTTTAAGAAACATAATATCGAAAAAAGAAAATAAATTGAAAATCTTGGAAATATTTCGAGGAATGTGTTGTGACCGTGTGAAGGACGTTACCAGGACTTAGGTCTCTGAAAGCGTCGCAGAATAGTTTTGGGACCGAGAAGAATGGCTCAGAAAAGCGAGATACCAAATTCAAGCACGGTCCTCGAAATAGCCACGTCCTGATATTCAACGTTAGATAAATACGAAGAATTCCCTATATTTCTGGGCGACGCACGCGTGTACGTGTATACGATGACACGCGTTTCCCTCACGCGGGAGGATATAGCGCAGATGCTTTTACGAGAGGACGGAATGATGCAGAGAGAGAGAGAGAGAGAGAGAGAGAAAGAGGAGGCAGCGAGAGACTCATTTGCTCACACCCGACATTATAAATCACTAGTGTTGGTCGTCGCGACGCCCGGAATGAGTCGAGTTGCCTAATCATCTGCCTCGAAAAGCGAAACGTGCTGGAGCAAACGCTGATCCACAGAGACAAAATACAAGCACACGTTTTTCATCATCAGCATCATTAATTCACACACTCGATGTCAATTTTATTGGCTGTTTTGTACTTCTGTTTTTTCCCTCTTTTTCCCGTCCTTTTTAACTCACTCGTTTTTCTTTCTACGTATTTTTTTTTTTATCGTTAAGCATAAACTTTATTTTTGTATTTATTTATTTATACATGAATTTATACGCAACATATATCAGACATGTTATAACGCACGTAAATATTAATTATATAAAGTGTATTGTAAAAATGTATAATGTGTTTCGTAATATTAAAAAATATATAATTCCTATTATTATTTTTATTCATCTTTTTTATACCTATTTTTAATCTTTTTTTGGTTATTAATTAAAAAATAGAATAATAATTATATAAAATAAATAAAATAATAATTAAATATTATGAAAAACAAAATAAAAATATACTATGACTATAAATAATAATAAGTATAAATAATAAAAGGAAAAAATAATAATTAAAATATAATAATAAAATAATAATAATAATAATAATAATAATAATATAGTTTCATATTACGAGGCCTGCTGTGACTGGTTCGTCATGTTCATGATTCACCATAAGTCCAGCTGTCAAAAATCGAATTGGGGAACCTAACCATAAATAAAAAAATGGAATTTAATATTTGTTAAATAGGAAGAAACGATTTATGCTTATGGCAATAAATGCGGTGAGCCATGTGTCGCACAGACATAATCGTGCGTTAAATGGCGCTCAACGATTCATTGGCAATAGTTATGTGGTACCGGCAAAAGGCGACCGAGTCCTCAGGGGTTACGATAAGTGATAATCGATCGATAATTGATCGGCGTACGTATTGTGCTTCGTCGTATTTGCGGAGGAAGTGCTTTAACGCTCGGTATTATATATATATATGTGACGTTAATGCTTACCGTGAATTATTCCGTATAGGTGGAGCCCCTATTGTATACGTTATTCCAACGTGCACACATTGTACGTGTGTCCGTCCGTATACTCGCACAGTCAAATGTATTAATACGATTGTGATCCTTGTGCAATATGGCGTTACCGTAAACGGTGACCACCATGCGTTGTACACCCTAGCTGATGATAATAAACTAACGGCACACGGATATTACTTTCACCAATTTAATTCTATTTTTCAATACGTATGAACATTTTTTATTTTTGTAGAAAATGTAACTTGAAAAATTAACAAACGCACATTTTTTGTAATTTATCAATCATTTTTCATTTATTTTAAATTTACGTTGCTTTTATTAAATATAAATACACTTTATCAAATATGAATAAAGTCATAAAATTTTCTTTATTAAACGATTTATTATACTCTCATTATTTATAAATTATAGAAATGTACATAAATGTACACGCAAAATGTATACAGCTTACATTTATTTTTTTCTATTTTTTGAAGTAATGTTTTTGTTTGAAAAATAGCCATGTCAAGATGAAATTAGTAAATAATATTTTTTTATGTATACTTTGTATACAATAAGATTAGAAATTGAAAAAGTTTTATATATATTTGTGTAATTGACAAATAAGTTTGTAAATTCAAATAACATATTTTATTCATTTATCTTTTTTCTCTAATTTAAAGAGAGTCTAGTGCACAATTGTAAAAAATCGAAATAATCGTCTTTTTATTTCGACATTGAATATTCGTTGTTTAGAAAAAAAATACGCTTCTTCTTTTCATTATTTTTCTATTTTTCCCACCGATACGAGCCTTTGAAAAGCAATTTTTTAAAAATTTTTAAAAATTCTCATTTCTTCAACTTTCCATCTGACATAAACGAGATCCAAAAAGTTCTGGACTGGAAGAGCAAAACCAATTATAAATAAACCTCAACCTTCGTCTGGACCATAAATAAGCCCAATCTCTGCAATTCCACCTCTAAGTAACCAAGCAATCGTTTTTCAACATTTCCCACTACCCCAGTCCCTTAATTGATTACAGAACTCGACTCCCATGACAAAAAGAACAAACAAAAAAAAAAACGAAATTCGCCAATCGCCGAGTAGAAAGCGTCAATCCCGAAAAGATTGAATGGTACAATCGATGACACAGGGACCCATAGGCGAGGTCTCCCCGCACATCCGCATTATAAAAATCGACAGCTCCCATCGATCGGGGTGTTCTCGCGCATCTGTGCAATTTCTTCTCCTCCCCCCGCCCCACCTCCACCCCCTGCCGGCTGGATCCTTGCCCCACCTCATCCCTCCTTTGTCCATTTAAAAGCTACTTCTAGTTATGTACTACATGCCCGTGAACAATGCCTCGAGTATTCCAGAATCAGGATGAATCGTCCATGAATTCCCGGGCTAATGGGAAAAAGCCTTTACCTTGATCCCATTGTGCTTTGGCTCGCGTCGATTCGTCGAAAATCTCTCGGCAATTTCGAACAATGCGAAACGCTTATATGTACATATACACCCGGGTATATAAGCGGTCAAATCATATGTGTTACATGGATTTCGATCGAGAGTATTATGCCTATGGATATACGTATATATAAAATTCAATATATATATGTATATATATATATATATATATATATATATCAAAGGTATGACCGTTACATAACAGTCGAGAGAGACAAATAGAAGAGGATGGCCGAGATAGTGTCAACAGCAGGAAATGCCAGGGTCTCTCACGTACTCCCACTACCACGTATCGTTTAACTCGTTGAACGTTCAATTCAACTTAACGTATGAGTATACGTGTAGCCCAGATATAATACGTGTACGCAGGGATGCATGTACACGCGTGTATGTACGGGATGACCGGAAAGGTGAAGAGGTAAAGTTCAGTTGTGTCAATTGAGAGCTATGGTCAAAGTACATTGGCGCCATTTTAAATATGCTTTTTTTAAATTGATTTTATAAGTTTGTTAAGATGATTAAGAACTTTTGAACTTTTGAGATTCGGATGTGTGACGTTTGGGATGCTAAAAGTGTAACACTAGAGAGAATTTTGAAATTATATTTGAAGGTTTTTTTATGAGAGATTGTTTGGCCTAGAGTTTGGGAGGAGATTTATTTGTATGATTGGGTTAGGTGTATTTAGTATTGGAGTGGTAAGATATTGATAGTTATTTATAAATAGTCAAATAGATGATTTATTTTGACGATTGATTAATCAACGATCGTTGGTAAAGTCAATATTGTGTGGAGTTTTTTGATATTTATTGATAATTATTATTGAGAGCGGAGAATAATATTTCTAAGTGTTAAATGATTATTAAATAAGCCATTTGTAACGCTAAACATGTTCAAAATGGTTTAGACTTGTAAATTAACATTGCCACATTTTTGACCAATTTTTAGAACCATGGTCAATCTAGAATTGTTAATTTCAGTTTAAACGACTGCCAATTTTTTGACAATTAGAAAAACAAAAAAACAGTATTTTTACGATTTTTGTTTCTGAAAATTGAAATGTTTAATAAAAAACGAGGTTAATTCGTCACAGAGGCTTTTACGCCCTTTTCGTCGTAAATTTTGGTAGCAAGCGATACAGGTCTTGTAAATAGATGTATGTATAACTGGATACGAAACTATCGAGTAAATATACGCTTCGATATATGTTTACTCAATTGTCTAGAATGCAGTACATTAGCATTAAACATGTATGCAGTGACACGCGAATATGTCGAGTCTACTATCTGATACGAGTGAAAGATTGGTTGGTTGGGCATGTCCCACGTAGCCACCGCGAATCGTTGGTCGTTTAAAAGACACTATGAACCTCCCGCATAGCCCACATATCGAAGACACAAAGAAGAAAGAGACTTTATCCTTTACGTCCTTTGGGATGGAAAATGTCGTTTTACTGTGGGAGGACTCGAGGTGCCCAAGCTGTTTATCTATATCTCTACATATAGGTATATCCATAGAAACGGTAAAAGCTGATTCCATTTGATCTCTGTAGAACTCTTCCACAAAATGTACGTCAATTTAAATATTTTCTTTTTTCAATGAAAATTTACTTGAATTTATTTTAAAATACGTTTAATGACGAACCTCCAATTGGGCTGAAAAGAAGCCATTGAGTGAATTCAAAAAATTCACGAAGAAAATCTTATTTTCCTGATCACAGTGGCCCCTGAGTCGAATCAGTATCCAGATTCCCGGGAGTCCTTGAAATCACAGTGGTCCGTAGGGACGATTGTGGACGAGAGCCGAAAAGATCGAACAATTGAACCCCCGATAATGTCAAACCAGCAAAACCGAGGGAAAACGTACGAAAATCAGCCCGCATGAAGGATGGAAGAACAAGGGGTGAAAATCAAAGGAAGTAGAAAGAGGGAGACGGGAAGATAGGGAGACGAAGGTTTCCCCATCCTACATCTCGTTCTCTCTCTCTTTCCCGGCTCGTCCCTTTGCAACGGCAATCAAGTAATAAAAGCGGCAGTTCCCTTCCACTTTCCTTTTTCTCGCTTATCTTAACGAGCGATTGTGTGCGTGTATGCGTTTCGAAAAGTTTTCGACTAGAAGGAGTCGACAGAGAGAGAGAGGGGGGGGGGAGGTTGGAGGTCTCCGGAGTAAGGGTGAGACAGAGGGGGACTAAAGTTGACGGCGCGTGTGTGCGGGTCCGTCAAAAGGGGACGTTCGTAGGGTGAGAGTTGTAGGGAGCTCGGAAGAAAAAAAAAGAGTCCTCGACAGGCGCTCATGACACTTGGCTACTTCAGCTTCCGTTAGAAAAGAAACGTATACAGACGTGGGAGCTGTTGTACGCGTGTGGGGTCGTCAACGACGATAAAATGACGGACGGATTGAGGGACGTTGTATAGGCCGAGGCAGGACATCGTTGACCCGAGAGGAGCCTTTCTATCATGGCTTAGAGCTAGGCATCATCATTGGGCTTGGATATATAACCAAACGTGTGTATTGATTTATCGCTCGATACTGGGCTGCTGCTGCTGCTGCCCCTCAAGTAAACCTTCATTCAACCAACACTCCTCTCCCATTTCTATCAACTATCGTTATCCTCAGCCATTTCCAGGGCTTTCCTTTTGGCTGACTTCGGCCCCGGCATAATTCACGAAAATTTCGTGAACGCCGTTCAAAGAGGAAAGGAGGAGGCCTGGTATGAGAGACGTAGCTATACATGCGGTATGACACTTGACTCCGGGGATGATCATCGCCAGGCACCCCTTACCTCATGTATTAAACAGTTAGGGGCGAAGAGGGCAGGGGGGGTTTATTCGACGCCGTATGGGTTTTGGATCGGTGAACGTGTATTGGTTGGGATATCGATCCCTCAATAGCTGGGAACAAGCTTTGTATAAGGGTACTCTCGTATACAGCCTCGTAACGCGTAATGAAAGGGAAAAAGAGCTTTAGGGTTTTTGGTTTCGATACGTCGCTTTCGTAAGCGTCAATGTGATGGATACATATGGCTGGACGCGAAGGGGAATTTTGACGATGGCTGGTTAGGTTAAGGTTCACCGGCTTGATGATCGGTGACCTTTGACATCGGAACCTTCGAGCATTGTCCTTAGATATCGTATTACCATGGTCTCCCCATCTCTATTCGACAACCTGCTCTTGATGCCTCATCAAACGTCCGAGATTTCATCAGTGTACAAACACCAAATTGGAATTGATGATAGTCGTGTTTCTCGAAGAATTGATTCACGGAATCTTGATCATAGAAAATAATTGGTATTTTCGATTAATCGTGACAATATCGACTTGCCAAATTGAAGGTCTTTCAAGATCTAGTCCTCATTCAAGGAAAGCTTCGCAGGAGGGAATGATTGATATGGAAAATGGAATAAAAATGTGCAAGCCTAAACGATTCTATGGATACTGAAATAACGGCTGATATCTCAAGTATTATTCACCCTTTTACACATTACGGTCGATTGGATATCGGTGGTTGATTCCTCGTGAAGTTTTGATAAAGTACTCCCCAATCTGAGATGGCACTCCGAGTTAATCAATCGAACCTGCGTAATTGCCTCGGTTTCAAGGAACTCTTTCTTCGTAACGAGGACTAAATTGGCACTGCCTTGATGGTTGATTCATCAATGAACTGGCAGCCCTCCAGCCCGATTCATTATTGATCTTCGGTTGAATACGTAATCGAGGGATAATGCATCCCAAGCCTGGCTAAGAATCGATTGACATCGATCATTTAATTTAACCTGGTATATTCGTCAACCGGTGGTGCGATTTCCTAATCGAAAACCCATAGTCGGATAACTGACTAGCTGGGATCACTTTGCCATCTGGTTATCTCTCCTCTCTCTTTCACTCTCTCTCTCTCTCTCTCTCTGCTTTTCATCGTCTAAGCTTTTCTCCCAAGCGTGTATTTTCGGATAAAGTTACTTTTGATTCATTTTCACTTTGCATCCCTTGTACTAGATTCGAGCTGATAAAACCAGGGTAAATGGCACGAAGAAACTGCTACGATCTAAGCCAGTCTCAATTATACGAAAAATTGAATGAAATTCCGAAAACCTTCCGTTCATGCTATCGAGCTGAAATTTTGCGCAGAGCGTCGTTTCAATATTTGAAGACAACCCCTGAAACGATTTTTGGCGACCTGCAATAATTTTCGAGGTATTGCGTTTTTAATGTTTTTCAGTAATATTTTTAATCCCTCCCCCCTCCGATCAAACTGACATTTTGCATAAACCTAAGTATTAATGTTCTAAGAGAAACCCTAGAAAGATTTTTGGCGACTAGCAATAGTTTTCGAGATATCCAATTTTTAAGTTTATTTCTTCAACGCCAGCGAGTATATCTCTCATGAGGATATTTACTGTTGTTTGGGTCTATTTTTGTTTATTTGGTACTCTCAAAATACAGTAAAATAAATAACTTTGAAAATTCGATCTGTCGAAAACTATCAGTCACCAAAAATCCTTTGAGGGGTCTTTTAGTATATCAAAAGGAAAATTCGTGTAAAATTTCAGCTCGATCGAAGGAGCGTGATTTTGGATTTTTGCGAACTTGATTCCAAAAGTTCACGAATTTCACACTATTTCGAGTTTTTACTTTCCTTTTCGGAAACCAAAGCAACGCTTGCAACTCGTAATTACCAGGTGCACTCGATTCCAGAAACCAAGCGAGCCCGAAATCTTCCTCTTTTCTCGAAAAACCTAACCTCGGAAGTCTCCGGTTGCGGAGTAAAAGCAAATGTAACTCAATCAAGCGAGAAAGGAAAAAAGGGTGGGTATGTTGGTAGGAACGGAGGATAGGGTGGGACATAAGACGGCGAATTGCCTAGCTGGATTCCCAGGCGAAATAAATGCGAATGCGATGGCGAGAGGGATCGAAAGGTTGCGGGTTCGTGATGCGGTTTGTGATACATATTATGTATACGCTATTACTGTGTGTGCACGATTTCCACAGCTCGCGAGAGAAGATGATACCACGCGCTGTTTTTCCGTGCCACTCACGGAATAACACGTGTTTAGGAGAGAGCGAGGGTGTAAAGCGACGTAACGAACTTCGAGCTAGGAAAGCCGCCGGTGAAACCTCCCCAACCAACCGTGCGGCTTCGCGGCATACATATATACATACCCGATTGGAAATAAAAGACGAGAAGATGCGTGCGCGGAATCGAGACCGAAACTTTTCGTTTTCTTCATCTCCGAGGTAAAAAAAAAAAACTTACAAGTACGTCAATACGAAGGCAGCATACGAAAGTATCTTTATTTATACAAACGTAACTTTTTTATGCGAAAGTATCTATATTTATACAAAAATATATTTATTCATTACAAAACTATCTATATTTATAAAAAAGGGTATGTATAATTATACAAAAAGTATTTCCATTTATACAGATCAACCTCGAAAGATCAAATTTAGATGGCTTATATAAAATAATATCAAAATCAGTCCTACGTATTTTCAGAAACTTTTAATAAATTAAAAGACGTATTTTTTTTCAACCGCCTTGAATAAGAAATCAACACAGCTAGATTCTATTTGACAAAAGCGTAAACTCAACAACAATTGGGCATAAATTATAGAAAAATAAAGCACTTCGATCGAATAATATGAAGCGTGATTATCTGTTATCAATAAGTAATCATGTGACTTCTGCTATGTAAAATCGCATGGTAATCGCGAAAGAATCGAAAATCATGAAAACTACCAAAGGTTTTTCGTTATTTCCTTGAGCCCTCCTGAAAACTCTATCATCAATGGATTCATTACTGACTGAAAATACCGATGAGCCAAACACCAAAGTTAATCTAAAAAAAGGCAACGTGGCAGTAAAATTTCGAAAAAAAAAAACGCTGTGAGACATATAAATGGTACGCTCACGCATCTTTACGTCTGTGAGTATGGTCCATCATTGAGGGGCTTCCCTCGAGATCACGGCCTCTATAGGAATGGTGGAAGCCCGGTTCGATTACCGGAAGAAGTAGTTGGGTTAGTTTAGCCGGTTGATCGAGTTAGCGTATAGTTACCGGTTGGAAGCCGGATGACAAATAACAGATGAGGATTCGGAATGCTGCACACGTAGAGAGACGCGAAAAGGAGAAGGTAAGGAGGAGAGGATGCTTCCTAAGGGAGGGAAGAAGTAACCACGCTATTATCCATGTCTCTCAGTTTCCCTTTTCATCCCCTTTTCCATCTCTTGGCCTCTCTTTCTCTCTCTCTCTCTCTCTCTTTCTCCTTATACTTCCCGTCCCTTTATTTCTATCTCGTTCTAGCTTATCGTCCATCAGTGATTCCATCTCGGGTTTCCCCTCATACAGGACTTTCGAATGGGAAATCAGGCTGAGCCAAGATTGCTCGATATTGCATCAAGATCAACGAAGATGGTAAGAATGTATGTTACCAGCGATGTCTATAATGCAGGTATTCTATAGGATACCTAGTTATTATATAGAATACTGAATTAATGTATACAGTGGTTGAAAAGAATTTGTTTGGGTCTGCTCACATCACATAAATTTTTCTCCAAACATTCTATATTTCATCATGAAAAAAAACTGCATTTTGAAAATGACGTATCGGGTACAGAAAAAATCGTAAAAATAAAAATTAAAAAGTAAAACAAAACTGGTTCCGTCTACTTCAAAAACCCGATTAATAAATCAATGTACCATTGTTTTTCACCGATATATTCGTTGTTTTATGGGACAGACAAATTTCAAAATTCTTTTTATAGCTTCTTTTTTTCATTTATGTTGTTTAAGGATTTTTGTAAGAGGAATAATGTACAGTGTACCTCATAATTTTTAGCAATACCATATTTGTGGGACAATTTATCGAATAAAAAAATTAATTATGATTTTTTATTTTCATTCGAAGGATTAATTGGTGCACAAAATGCGATGTGCAAATTTTTTTGTGATGTACATATTGTAGACACCACTTCCGAGATATCTGTATTCTCTTCTGGGTCTACAGATGTAGTTTGTCGCAATATACGAAGCGAAATGCTCCATCTAACCCTCGAGGGTGATTTAATACGCACGTTTGATCCGATATTCTTTATAAAGTTTTACCCAGGACACGCTAACAGATGCCGTGTTTCTCGGAGCTTCCTCTCTTTTTCCTTCTTTTGATCTTTCTCTCTCTTCCTCTTCCCTTGTCTGTCTTTCGTCGTGCTTTTTATTTTCTCTCAGACTTTTCTCTTCCCAGTCTATCTCTCTCTGTCCCTCCCTCTTTTGCCTTTTGCCTCCCTCATTCTTGTTCTTTTATTTTCCATCTCTTTTTCTCTCTCTCTCTATCCCCTCTCTTTGTCTCAATTTCGTGCAAAAAAAAAAACGCCAGCTTGTCATCAGTTTCAGGGAGGGCAAAAAGTTTGTTCGGTGCGTTCTCCACCGGTCTGATATCCCAGCGGATGGTTACCAAAAACGAAAGTTATTGACTTATGAGAATTCGTATCCAATCCTATCGGCATATATCAAGAACTGACGTTTTCGGCTTTTTGAAATGCTGAAAATATCACTCAAGTATTTAACGCAACTTATTAATTATGCAGTAAACATTTTTACACTATTTCGTGTATTTTTGATTGCATATTATTATTACTTTTTAATATGTTTTTATCTATAATCATATGAAACTAGATATTGTTTAAAATATTATCGAAAATCATTTATATATCATTATTATTGTATTCTTCTGTTAAAAACAATAATCGCAATAATTTTCAAGAATTATCGCGATTTAAGCATATCCATTATGTAATCTCTTTAAAATCAAGATCTGATCAAGTTACCGTCTGATTATAATTCGGATAACGAAAATGTTGTTCATTGAGGAGTCCGGTGATCTCATAAAACGTGCCCGCGCGATCGACGCGGTCTCCCATCCTCGGAGCTTTCAACGGCGGCTCAATTCGCAAAAACAGCCACATATCGTCATAACTGTCCCGTTGACGACATCAAATTTTCGTCGAAACGCGGAAAAGCACTTCCGTCCTTTCGCATGCCATCCACATCGGGCGCCATCTTTTATTCGGCCACTTTGCACGCAGTTCACATTCTGTATCTTCGGTTCCCTCCCGAAGGATATGCGTTTCGCGATAATATATATCCTCTCATCCATTTGTAAAATGAGAGAAAACGCGTCGGTCGGGCAACTTGGAGGGACAAAGATCGAAAATCCACCAAGTGTCGCAAAGTGTCCTACGTGTAAGGAATACGCGCCTAATCCGGCAAATATGGAGGAATCTTTTTCGCACTCCGCGTTCCACGGAAAAGACTTATGGCCGAGAGTAAAAAAGATTGGGGAGCCAGGTTATTTTTTCATCATATACCACCGAAATCAACATGAAAATACAATTTTTCTCGTTTAAATAACATTTTAATTTTTCATTTTCCAATATTTCACAATAAAGTTTCCAAAAGTATGACAAACAAATTAATCTCTTCTCTTATTTATTTTTTTCGTTCATATTTTATTTATTTTTTATTTGTAAACTCATTTTCTTATTTATTGAAAATGTTTTATTCTTTAATTTATTGTAATTCATAATTCTAGCAATAAAATATCTGATAAAAAGGCTCCCTAAAAATATGAAAAATTATAAGATGTGAAATGTTTATGACAGATCATATTTTTCTTCCTCAATTTCACACTTTTCTCGAATCTGTCTACCTGAATGTTGATATGCCATATTCATATCGAATTTCGTATGTATGATTTCAAATCCCCTTCAGTCATACTCTTCAATATCTATATAATAACTGATATATATATACACACAAGTGCTTTCTAAACACCATCAAGCCTGAATAGGGGCGCAGGTATAAGTAAGCCATCGCTTTAGAATTATAATTGGGGAGGTCGAGTGAGCTTCATATCCCAGCAAAATGAATTTTGACAGGTGCTGAATGTAGAAGGCACGTGTATCAAGTGACCCGCAGCAAAAACAGCCGGTTCTTATATTGCACAAAGCAGAAATCAATAAGTACCAGTAAACATAGAGCGTATTGAATTATTTGACTATTCGGCTTACTTAAGGTGTTACTGAATGGACCATCGTGCCAGAAGTTGCAAATATCTTCTTCAATAATAAAATAACATTTACAAATGTTTATTTTTCATTTTCAATAATAATTGAAGTGATATTAGACGATATTTGGTCAGTGACTACGAACTGTCGAAGAAAACAAATTAATCAATATTCAAAATAATACAGATTTAATTAAAACAGTGAAATTTTAATACGAATAACATTTGCAAATAAATTTAAATTAAATTCCAATTGAAATATTAAATCTACTTAATAAAAATGAATAAAAATTTCGGTCTACATAAAATGAATTAAGATTACTTAAAATATATCTCAAAAACTTAAATAATTAAGTTTAATTTAAAAATCTTCCTTAAATGTAATCAATTAAAATTAATTAAAATGTCTCTCTTAAATTCACCACTCAGTAATTGAATGGTTTATAACCAATTATTCAGTGAAAAATTCGAAAATAATTCGAGTAATATTATTATACCAAGAATTATTACTATTACATAAATTTCGACGATTTTTTAATATCTGTCCTAAGATCTTAAGGTTTACGTATATACATCGAGTGCGTGACAGCGATGGTAATAACTTTCGAATCTGGCAAGCCTCGTTGTCATTCTCGTAAACGTTGTAGTAATACGATTACTCTCTCTTTGTCTCTCTCTCCGTCTGACCCGTTGCGAGTCACGATTTCGAACCGAATAATCGGCGAGAGGCTCAGGAATTCCGAGTGTTTGCACGAGGATACTCCTCTCCCTCCCTCGTTCTCCTAATCTATTCCTACATGCATTTCCTCATCCAGTGACGTCGACAGAGTGACGGGAGGCCTAGGAGCGAAGAGCTTGCGAAGCTACCCACTGCCATTTTCCACGCAGTCCGATACAGCTTTGTGCAAAAGTATTAGCCATCCTTATTATTATTAAATTAGTTATTTAAATAAATAAAAAATCAATATTTCCATTGAATATTTTCAATAGTATGTTTATTATATTTTTAATACAATATAATTAAATATTATTGTTAAATGTAAATAATATTATATAAATTATATATATAAACAATTTGAGAAAAATAAACATAGGGCAAGCAGGGGATATAGTGCTCACTGGATAATGTCGTTCACCGCTATAACTCGATAAATACGGCGCATATAAAGGCGTTCCTTAGCCTGAGGCGCGAGGGTTAGAATGGATTAACCCTAGGACCCTACACTGTACGAAACAAAGACCCTACATAGGGGTTACCCCAGCACGTCAAATCAACACTGATAGCGAACTCTTTGTTAAAAGGATGTTTTTTTATTTATTTATTTGTACTGGAATACTGAAGAATAGAATAGGATATATGAAAACAATCTGAAAAAAAATGTGTCTGTTAAAAATGCAATTGAACAAGCCGAGAAAAATTAATTTATAGTTTCTCACTAAAAATGTGGGGTTTGCGAATATTTGTAGGTTTCTGGAGCCAACCGGCAGCGACTTTGTCTACTGCCACGCTGATCCAATTTTTGATCCGAAGTTTTTTTCGGCAAGACCAAAATTTGAATATTTATTTATTGTCAGAATAAAAAGCTTTGAAAAAAAGTGATAACATTAACAGTTTTGTACAATTAACATATACGTATTTTATTAACATGTTGATTATTAAATATTCGATTATATTTTCATACTTTAAATGTAAACTAAAACTTCAAAAAAGAGTACAGTGTTTTTTGGTAAAGTGAAAGAATTTCCCCAGATTGCTTTTCTTTGCTACCCATTGTTAAGAATAATGAGTATTCATTGTTTAAATTAATATTCGGTTGATCCAGCCTAAATCCTAATAAGAGGGTTGAATGTGGGTGCCCAATACTTTTGCACAGGGCTGTATATCTGTACAGAACTCTCACGCGATACGTACGAGTATTCCGGGAGTTGAGGGAGTTGATGGAGGCAGGAGGAACGTGCCTATCCGTTGGTGAGTCGAAGCGGAGAGTATCGTCTCCTCCTCGGCCTGTCCTCTCGCGACCGATGTATGAGACAGCCAGCAAGAGAAAGAGAGAGAGGGAGAGAGAGAGAGACTGGATAGCTTGCGTGACAGTGACACATATAGGCGGCAGGCCAAACAGTGAATCGCTCGGGGGCGCCTTAATTACATGGCGGCTTTTTCCTTTAGCCAGGACGGGGGATTTCACTTTTACGACTGACATACGGACGACAATCGGACAGACGTATACGAGGCCCGGTGTGTCCTCGGTTTCCAGTGTTGTCCGGTAGAGCGTATATACGATCAGAAGTTTCCAGGACGTTCGAGATCCCGGACCATCCCCAGGAGTCCCCGAACCAACCGTGGGGTGCAAAAAGGTTCGGAATCAACTACAACGCAAATGGAGTACGAGGAGGTACCAAGACCTGGCGATTCGGTTTTAAAAACTTCGCGGTCCTCGTTCTTGCGTGTCTTCATAGCCAACATTGTACGTACCCAACGGGGCAAAAGTGTCTCTTCCTTTGTCTCTGTTTCACACAGCTCGCTGTGTCCTCCTCCCCGACATCTTCCGCGCACTGAACTACGTTTGAATTGTTTTTTTTTTCCTGTTCTTCCTTTTTCCTAGCTTCGTTCTTTCTCCACGCTACGTTTTCTTTTTTATTCCCGGTTGTGCCGCTCGCCGCTCTACATCGTCGTATATTACAACGATGTATACATCGAAACGCGGGCCCGCATGTGGGGTGCCCCCGGAGTACGCTGGAGAAACACTACGTATGCACTGACCGCGGTAAATTTGCCTGGTGCACCTTTCGGTGGTACGTGATGCCTACTCGTGCATCGGACATGCGAGACTTGGGCTTTGCCGAGCCCCAAGGTCCGCGCACCCCGGATAGACATCTCCCTGAACCTCTTTTTCATTTCCTATTCATTTCCTATGCATACACGTACACACGTGTATATGGATAAGTGGCGCAGATACGAGACCCAGGATATGACGGCGGTTGCTACTTCTTTCGCTCTCTATGCGCTCTCGTTTATCTACCCCTCGTCTCAACTCTGAACACGAAACTGGAACAAACGAAAATGCCTCGCTCGAATATCCTGGCAAGGGAGCTGCTTCGATTGGAAGTTTGGAAGGAGCGCTCATTTGTGTTTTTTTTTTTTGGCCTAACTTCAGTGACAGGGAAGACAGCGATGAATTTTTTTTTAGTGGTAGGAAGTGCGGTGTCTTAAAAGATTTATGCACTTGAGTGGACCACAAAAAAGCAATTGGATTTGGGTTTAAATGTTCGATCGTGAAACGCTTAAACCCGCTATAAAAATCCGTCAGGGTTCAACAGCTGAAGGAATCGGCAATGCCGAGAGGATGATTAATTATGAGCCCTTCCGGTTTGCTTGGATGCATGATCGGTAAGTTTTAAAAATGCAATAACGATCGAGGTGGATCCTTAAGCTGACCAAGCCTCGCCAATGCGTGATGTGTATGTGAAGAACGATGAATCGGGATAACTTTGTGTTTGATTGGGTGTTGGATGGTGAAGTGCCCGAAGCGTCATCAGTGTTGAGGAGGCTCCCAAAGCAAACGTGTTGTTCATAACTCAGGTGGAACTCAACTCGACAGGTTGGAAGACGTTTTGCCAGCCCGCCCAAATCACTTTGGCGCTCCTGAAGCGTCCACGAGGGCAAAACCGACGTGCGAGCCGCGCTTCCGTACAGCCGGTTAAACGGCGTCAATCCATCGGAGGGTTATTTCTCCCTAGCTTCGTGTGCCATCCGTAATGAAACGTTCATCACTCGGATAAAGTACGGGGTGTTCGGTGAAAGAAGGTGTTCCGTGATGGCTGTGCAGCCGGTATTCCGTTCGCCAATAGGTCTTGTTAGTGAACGCACGTTTCCAGCGGACAAATTGTTAATCGGGCTGATGGAAATATACGCAGGGAAGAGTGCGCGAGGCGTTGGCCGATTTCACACACAGAGGAGGGACACAGGCGAAAAGGGGTTGAATGGGCCACGTGCACCAAACTCAATAATCGGACACTTAGGGGACTCGCGTGCGCAGGGTATAGCGGATACAAAGATCCAACTTCCCATTGGGGTACCCCACGGATGTGTTTTACTGACAGTTTTCGACTGGCATCCGAGCGGCGGGCCCCCTTTCGCCGCGGCCATCGTTTTCGACGTTGGTAGCACGTGATACGGTTCGCACGCCTCTGCATAGCCATTTTCGGAGTTGCCGACCGAGAGAGCCGGCAATCACCATCACCGTCACGAGAAATGCGCCGAATGGCGAATACGCGCGACGACGGTAGGGCCGCCAGTTTGAAGGGCGTAAAGAACGTTCTTTCGCGTGTTGAACGACATCACTTGCGCTACTGAGGGATCAGATCAGGTGCACGCATACCCAGGTGTACACTTGTGGATGTAACGTTTCGTCACGTGATCCCTGGCTTCCTCGGATCTCCACTGTAGAGCCGTAGTTTCCCCTGCGCTTCGTACTGCGGCTATTTCTCCTTCCATTTTCCCTCTGCCCCCTACACCGTCCGGTATGTGTCTCGTTTTTGCGCAAACACGCGCCCGAGAGTATACAGTGTTCGAATGACGTGCGATTAGCATTGACTGAAACGGGAATGGCGGAGGGACGGACGGACCAGAGAACCGTCCCGGAATGATGGAACGGGCTGAGCTTTTGTACGTCAGTCACTTTGAATTCACCCGATATCGCTTGATGATATTATCCGATCATGAGCGGCTGGGAGAGGGCTTAGGATGAGCCGTGAAGGGGTCCCTACACGCCCGTGTATGCACGAGCTTGCCACCGCTCGTGGAAGACTTACGAAAGCCCGGGAATCACGAATGGTTCATCGCGCCAAGTCAGCTGATCTGCTTCGTACGCTGACAAACATTTCACGCCGGTATTATTGGTAGGCGGAACGTTCGATGTGTGAGAACGAATCGTTGCGTATGTCCATGGGATGTTACTGCATTTATGTGGGTGTACACGAGAATGGTCAGTGAATAAATCGCTGGCAGTAAATATATAACGTCACCTGGAACACTGGCCAGTACCCGATCAATCCGTTGATGATCGATACCCCGTGAATCTACGATTCCCATTCCGCCTACACTGAATTTGATCACCTAATGACGACTGGTTTATGCGCTTATCCTCCCAGTTCCGAGTCAAACGCTGCTTCGTGGCTTCGAGTCACCGCACTGTTGCGTAATCACGCTAAAACGACCGTTTCTCTAAAGCTACCAGACCTTCCATGGACTGGCTCACTTTTCATTCGCGCTGAACCGCACTTTTCCTCTTCCCGTCACTGATGACATCGTGATCTATGATGGAAGTGGTACGAAGAAAACCGAGCGAATTAAGTGATTGGATTGGGTACGTATTTTCATACATTCGGGTTTCGAACGACGCCAATGAAAGGTAGCTGTCACTTGGCGAGCGACGAAAAATCTATTGGATTTTCGGAACCCTGACAGAATCCGATTGTCACGTTGTCCAGTTGCCCTGTTGAAATACAATGGCTAATCGCGAACAATGAAGATCATTATCAGCCTTTATTTATCCGATCAGAAAAAACAACCTCGTTCTCCGAAATGCACGAAACATGATAAATTATTTACTTTCAATAGAATTATGAAAGTACAGTATTAACTACAATTAACACCAAAGGTACCCAAGCCTTTTTTGTTTATAACTTTGATACCGATTATCCGTAACAGTTAAACGCGTTTAACGTCGAAACGTTGATCAGTGATCAGTCAAACCTTCATTATAATTTCCCACTTTCAACATAACCTAAAATTTCGAAACATGGAACGCTTTTGTCCTCAATTGAACAGCGTTTCTCTTGCTTCCCCTATACCTGTACATTAGCCCATTTACGACACATACATATCCTCGAAAACACAGAGAGCCAACGGACGTGTTAGGTCTACGATGAATCAAAGCTGTGATGGTTGATACCAAAGTGTGAGTGGCAGAGCTCCGGAGTACGATCGAACGGATGTCCCGGCAATGACAATATCGCTAACGAGCGATTCGAAGTTACCCTCCTTCCGCGTTCATCCTCCTTCTCTATCAGTCACTCATTATTCGTCTACCTCTGCCACTGATTCTAGCATCCCTTGCTCATTCTACGGTCCGACCAGTCACCCTCTCCCATCCCCCACCACCGCAAAGCCATTCTCCACAAACCCTCGACGCCCCTCCCCCTCCCTCTCCTTGCCCTCTTCTCGTAGCTTCCATACTCTTCGTCGACCTCCTCAATATCGTAAATCAAATAAAAATCATGGCACGCGCCACGCTCCATTGACCGATAATGATACCACATATATTTCAGCGCATACAGTCCCTTCGCAGGTGCTTTTTACGTACACGTATACCTCATTATGGCCCGAGTTCCCACAGTTTAACCTTTCACTTCTCAACCGTTTTCTTTTATTTTTTTTTCTTCTTTTTTTTCTTCTTCTTTCTTTGCACTCGGGAGTACATATACAGAGGAAAAGAGGTTGCTATCGAGGTGAAACGAGAACGTCGAGTGGCTAGAGAAAATATCGGTTTTATTTGAATAGCGGTGATTTTTGCCTTCCGCACTTATTGCGAATACTTATTGGGCTTGGAAACGCTGATGTATTTCAGTTACCTCTTTTATTGAAAGTGGAAACGTTTTATCGAATGATTTTACTCGTGGCTAATAATTTTAATGGCTTCGATAGGTACGGTCACACGTTCAATGATATTCCGGTAAATTTATTGGGTCAGGGCTCGATAAAATTAATTGCAGATTCGGTTTTACCAATCGCAAATAAAAGTGGCACACCATTCCCTGATGGATGTGTGATTTCGTTTTGTTTTTTCCTTTCTTTTTACGTGCTTTTATAGTTGATACGGTGTCGTTTAATTTAGAAAAACCAAAATGAAGGATAGTTCAAAGAGTCTCGTGCAGTTGGATCATTGTTGGATCGCAGCATTAGCTGGATCGATCTAACCCAGCTAAAAACACTTTTTCCATTTTTTTAAACTCTTGATTGATATTCACCAAATGTCGTTTTAATTTGACGAATTCGTAGTTGAACAGAAAAATACGAATGTTGGATCCTGGTCTTTGATGATGATATGAAAATCAATTGCTAATAGTTCATACCAGCGATTCATCATAATTAGCTTTTTTGAATTTTGGTTGGATTTGAAAGACAGGAGAATGAGAATCGAGTTGAGGCTTTGATAATGATAAAGAAATCAATTGTGTAATAACAACATGGAGTGCGGTTCCAAAACCTCGTAATAGTTTTCGAGATATCACATTTGTTACTTTATTGTTTTAACCTCTACGGGTATATCTATATCACGTTCCATGGATGATTGAAAATTCTGTTTGTTTGGTCTACTTGAGTTTATTTGGGTTTATTCAGGTTTCCTTAGTATAGTACGAACGCAAATGAATAACTGCCGAAATACGATATGTCGAAAACCATTTCTGATCGCCGAAAATCCTTTTAGGGATTCCTTTGGACTATTCCACGGAAGGTTTATGTGAAATGTTAAATCGATCGGAGCGAGAGGGGTTACGGTGGAGGGTCAGAACGTTATTCAAAACGTGAAAAGCCCCATTGCAATGACTCACCTGATGTTAATATTTACGAACAGTTTTATTTCCACAAGGCTTTATTGTGAAAAACTGCATCGAATAAAACGAAAATTAAATTCACCGAAAAAACAACGAAACCATACTTCAATGCACGAAAGCAAACGTAATTATTTTCACGTATTATATATACATATGTGTATGCGTGTATGTATATGTGTATGAATATGTACCAAATAATACAACTTAATTTATTGTGCTGCAACTGTTAAAGCTTGGCAGTGCCATTATGAACAGTTATCGCATTTCCGCGTATTTATATTTCGCAGTTTCAACGAGTTACGCGTGACACATTCGTGTGATACGGGACTGACTGAGATAGCGAAACTTGCGAATTTTAATTAAATTTTTCATTCGATCTGAACCAACGATAATTACGTCGTTCGTTTTTTTGTTTTTTTTTTTTTTACATCGTTTTTTTCCTCAGCAGGGCCTGCATGCTAATGAGAATTTTTACATTAATTGCCCTTGTGTATTTATTCTCGAAAGCGGCCACGGATTTTTTTCCGCGATATCCAATAAAAATCGCCCGACGCTTCCCCCATCCTCAAACGCTTGTGGAAATCTATTTTTGCTTTTGGACTTCCAACTAAAATCAATAATACAGGGATATCGTTCAATATCAATAATTCGGGTTTATCAATAGTGGGTAACCGCCACTGTTTGGGTTTGTTTGAGTTGACATTGCTGATCCGGGAAAAATAAAAATAGCTTTTGCAAAAGAGAGTCTATCAGAATTTGGATGAATTAGAAAATAGACATTTCCCACGTAAAATGTCATCAATTACGTGAAAATAACGACAAAGATTCAAGATGTTGAAAAAAAAACCTTAGCAATGGTTAGTTACGACCAATCCTAGAATTTGGCAAGCCAATCCAACCTCTTTCCCTCATTTTCAATCTTCGACTGGAATTCGCGTGATCAACATCGATGAATCGATGACGTCCCATCAATACGGGGTTTAAAGGTGAACGGTAAAGCAAACGGAAAAGAACGCCAAGGTGTCTGCGTGCACTCGGTACGTATCCGCCTCAGTGGATAAGCATAGGTATCAAAAGAGAGAAAAAAGGAAAAAGGAGAAACGAAAAGGGTGAATTGGAGAACGAAGGGACATTCCGTTGGTCTCCGAAGGACCGTAACGCCGTATAGACGACGATGTGGAGTTTAAATGGAAGAATAGCGAGGAAGCTTCGGTTTCGTCGGTATGGTCTCGTTTCGGAGGATACCGCACGCCCGAGAAAGAAAGAGAGAGAGAGAGAGATACAGAAAGAGCCAAAGAGACCGAATGGTAAATGTTAACGCTGGAATGTCACGCGAGCATCGTCCGAGTAACTGCGCGAAAGAAGCCCTTTGGATATATTCGGGTGTGCAACGATTGCAGAGGCCCTTTGTGTCGCAAATCCGTAGCGGTATGGGTCTTAGCTATTTTATTCTCTTGATAAAAAGGAAGGAACGTAAGTGAGAGCCCTGAGACTTTTGGACTTTCTATAAAGTCCGCAATAAATTTACGAGCCGCAATCCCCCTTTATATTCCCCCTCCTATTAACATCAGCCTCAAAGAGTTGTTTCTTATTCGTCGCTTTCAAAGTGCCTAAATATTTGACGACATCGACAAAAAATTCCTTAGTCAGCCTGACGTCTGAGTTGTGTGCGTGCGTGTGGATATTTTGGAGTTGCGATGGCCTATCAGGAGGTTGATGGTCCTCAAAGTGTTTTCTCAAACGAATCGTTGATTTTGGGCACCCTGGTCCTTGAAACCAGCTTTGTATAATACTCACATTCATCGAAAGACACTGAAACGTTGAAGACATTCACCCGTCGTTGCGTATGACCGAGCTGCTAACAGGACCACCCCTAACCTAACCTTTCCAACGTCAACGTTTCTCATACACAACCCCAGAGGGGTCGTAGTCAACCCCCGAGAATGGCAGACCCACGAGGTCGTTTCTTGTTGCCTAGCGATTGCGATGGTGACTTCTAAGCATGAATTTCCGCCGATAAAGCTTATCAGCAGCCCGTTCGTGACTTCCTTGGAATCTGCGATCTATACGCCCTCATAAGAGGGCCTGCGTAGTCGTGCCTTTTTTTATGGTGTGCGGAGTCTCCTACCGTTCCTCTCTCTCTCTCTTTCTCCCTTCAGATCTCACCCTTAAACTTTTCGTTTCTCTTCATTCGTATCAACGAAGATCCCCAACGCTTGCTTTCTACATACCTATCGATTGAGGCCCTTGAAATCCTTTGGATTTAGTCAACACTCAAGGACGACGACGAAGAGGTATTTAACAGCCAAGCTGAGTAAATTACGTGAGTCGCACCTACTAATATTCCGCGAGGAACCGAGTAAACGAGCACTTACCTCTATCGAGACGTACACATCGCTAGAATAATTATTTAAATCGTGGGTACGTGTGGGTGGAGTTAACAACTTTGTAGATTCCTTTTTCTTTGGGCTTCGTCGCAGTTTTCTTTCGATTGATATCACCCATTAGGGAACGATAAATGATCTATCGCGTCAATTAAAAAACTTTCGTTTTTCGAATGCAAATGTTTTGAAATAAGAAGAGGGGAATTATATTTTTTTTAGGGTATTCAAGTCTTTGGGGGATATTCAATTTTATTGGGGAATTAAACTTTTTTGAGGGAATTCAATTTTCGTAGGGTTATTAAGAAAATAACCCTACAAATAATAAAATGAATAAATATTCTCCTCAATAAATAATCATGCCAAGCTTGAAGAATTTTCATTGAGAAATACTGATGAGTTATTTTTGAGTTTTTTTCTAATTTAATTATATTTAAGTTATTTTTAAGTTTTTTA
The DNA here is from genome assembly GCA_030523105.1 of Ophioninae sp. A BG-2022a. Taxonomy (NCBI): domain Eukaryota; kingdom Metazoa; phylum Arthropoda; class Insecta; order Hymenoptera; family Ichneumonidae; species Ophioninae sp. A BG-2022a. The sequence continues at coordinate 16,482 of JAPYZI010001139.1, read as the reverse complement.
GTAACTCAAGTACTATTGTTTTTAATGATTGACGTTTTTGTCGTGGCCCATTGGTGTGAATAGTTCTAACAATAATGAAGGTGTCTTTGAGGACATTTTGCAACAGTCAACGTATTATTTTGCCTCAATATTTTTTTTTACGATCACTTCGTGCAAACACTTCGTAGCTAAAGCAAAATCGATGCAGAGTGTCTGGCCACTAATTAATTTAATTACGGCAATGATTATCGACTATACGTGTACACGCTTACGCTTCATCACACGGGACCTCCGAATTATGAACATGATTGACTCGTTCGGTTGATTGCGATAATCGTCGAAAAATCGTTCTCATTTATAATTTTTGAAGCCCCCCGAAAAATCCCAAAATAAAATAATCGTAAATTGTCCGAGAAAAAAAATGCACGGTGCGCGAATTAATTGGAACACGAAATTTCAACCCTTCAAATATAAACGGACCGAAATCAAAACAGCAATTTTCATAATTCAGCCCGATATCAATTAGCCTTCACAAGCTAACGACAACCCGTCTACTAACGTTACATTTATTTTAATTTTACACTTTGAAATCAATATTCTTTCAAACTCGATTTAATATATTTGAACTTTTCAATGTATCAAGTACATTTTTTATTTTTCAACTCAATTGATTATTTATCGGTTTTCAATTGAATTTTATAATTTGCAATTTACTTTTTTTCCAATTGTACAATTTTTGAAACATTGATTTGTTTCAAATTCTTACAGTTTTATTTCCAATACAATTTGGCAATCTTTCAATTAAAGTTGTTGAATTTTTCAATTCAATGTAATTTTTTTTCGATTTTTTATCAGATTTTGTAATCCTCAAATCATATTTTTTAGTTATACACCGTTTCAATTGATATGTTTCAAATTCCATAAACTTTCTTACAGTTTTATTATTTTCAATACTATTTCACAATCCTTCAACTAAAGTCGTTGAATTCTTCAATACAATTTCAATTTTTTTCGATTTTCAATCTCATTTCGTAATTCTCAATTCAATATTTTGAATTTTCCAGATTTCCAATTCAATTGTCCGTTAAATTGAATTTTTCACTTCAATTCAATAAAAGACGAGAGGGAAAAATGGAATTCGCGTAATTGCAATAGTTTTTCCTCATAATTGTTACGGTACAGTACGCAGGCGCGCGCGCGCGCGTGTTTAACGTTATTAAAAGTGTAAAATTTTATACTCTGTCTATTCGCGAGATATAATAGCACGGAGCAATGCAGAAGATGCAGTAAATGCATCCGTCAGGTCGGGGAAATAACGGGCGAGGAGGTGCACGGCACAAGGCGTTGCCCGAGTTTGGTGTTACGTGTGTGTGTATGTGTGTCCGTGTACGTGTCCGTTTTCCTTCTCTCTTTCTCTCACTCGATCTTGCTCCCTCCCGTTGGATCTCTTCGGTATTAGGCCGACAGTTTCCACTAACCGACGTTCTCTGGTAGTCCAAAGGCCTAAGGCGAAGGCAGAATTCACGCACACGTAATAGAGGAAGTAAAGTTTATGTGCCAACTTCTTACACTACTGGCAACAGCGTAGCCCAACTCTATACAATATACATCAATGTAGATACACCCGTGCGCACACTTCGCTACATCTTTGTATTAATGTGTGTACAAGATTGTGCAAAAGTATTAGGCATCCCTTAATAAACTGCATGTACAAACAGGTGGCATTATTAGGGAACAATTAAGAAAAAAGCTTTCTCAACAATATTCATTGTTTATTGTTAAAATAAAAATACTATTTAATTATTCAATAAATTTTAGTGATTGTAGTATGAATGATTAATAATACTCATTATTTATTGTTTTAAACAATCATTTATTATTTTCACGTTGTTTCAATGAATTTCAATTGTTGTCAACATCTAGTGCGAACATTTTATTGAATAAACAAGAAATTATTGATAATACTCACTATTTAATGCTTAATTACCGATGTTTTATATAGTGAGTCAATTTTAGTGAATAAAACAGAAATTAACAATACTCACTATTCAGCATTTTATTAAAAATACTCCTCTTTTTTTAAGTACGTTTTAGCGAAAAAACAAACCCTAGTACTGTTTGGGTTTGTAGCATTTTTTTATAAGTTATTTTGGTTTTCTTTGAAAAGAAAGAAATTAATTATCAAACTGAAATAAAAAATGAATCATTGACGATACTATAATATTGACAATAATGCATTTTTTATTTAAATTGAATAATACAACTATTTATTTGTAGAATTCGACGACCTAAACAATACTGTAATATTGTTAATAATTTATTTGAAATTCAATTCAAATAATTAAATTCTTTCTTTTTCATCAGATTTTAATAATTTAGTTCATCAACAACGCAGCATATTCGATGTTTCGTGTAAACATCCTTAACCTCAATTACAGCCGTGATTGTATTAAATGGAGAATAATACAGGTGGCTAATACTTTTGCACGAGGCTGTAGATATAGTGACGTTAGGAGTTCATGTGCCTCGTGGGAAACTCCGAGACGCTCTAGTTATTGCAGCAATTTAACGTTTGAAACCAACGACGTGCTTATGAAACTTATCGACGCAAGCAATTGGGAAATCGTTTGATTATACGGCATACGTTGCAAAAAATACATCTTTGTGTAAAAGTGTGCGTAAAAAAAAAACATACAGCACCACCTTTTTCATACGATTTTAACGAACGGGATTCAATTTTTTCCACCATTCGAAAAGATTAACAGAATCAAGGAACAAAAGCAATAAAGTCGTGATTGGTAGCAAAGCGAATTTAATGAACACGAAAAGAAATATCGCTTTTGGTGCACAGGTGAAAACGTTTTATTTATTCTTATTCTCTCGTTATTTTCTTCGGCCCAGCGAAGTAAAAAAGGCATACGGAAATTTCTTTGGCTTTTTTTCTCAAAGTTGAATCTTGCTTCCGAAAAAAAATGTTGCTTCGTATGAATTAACAACTTTGAGAGGCTGAAGTAACGTCACGAAAATTTCATTTCGAAAAACAATTTTTAAGTTTGTAATAAGCAAGATAAATGAAAAATAAAAATTAAAAACTTTAGAAAATTGTACGTATACATTTAAAAAAATTGAGTGCAAAATTTCATTAACAAATATATTAATTAAAGAAATTATAAAACATGTCGAGAAAAACATTAAACATTTGAAGGTTATCTCACGATCAACTTCATCTTAGCAATCCGGTTGTCAAATATGTAAGGTTATGTTGATCTTCTTACGTGTCCTTAGCGCAATCCAATAATCTATATTACGCAAGAGTTGCAATGGCAAACTTCTCAATTCAATTTTACGACCACGTGAATGCTCAATGCCTCCGGTGCAGCAGGTTTTGCAAGCTTCAGGAATGCCGTCACCACAATTGAGAAACTTTCCGCCAGATGCCACCTAGCGGAACTTTCGAGCATCGTGATCTTCCGGAACACTGTGATGTCTCGCAATAGCGTGTACGAGGATTGTTCAACAAATAAGGTGACTTTTTCAAATTTGGGCTACGTAAATAAGATTTTCGATATGTTTTCGTTTGCTACATCGGTGTACACACGTGCTTTACATATGTTGGCACAATCATCAATTTTGCACGTTTAGTTTGTTTTCGATAGATACAAATTTTAATCGTGTTTTGGTGTGCTTGGCGATTTGTTTGATATCGAAAACGATAATGCACCTATGATCACGTGTCGTTGCTCGTTCGTGATATCGTTGGCAAAAAACAAAAGTGTAATCAGGCATTAGCCACCATATTCACCGGACTTGGTAGCCCGCGAAGGTTTTTCTCTTCCCAAAACTGCAAAAGAGCCACGAAAGGACAGAGATTTGCCATGATTGAGGACATAAAGAAGGGATCGCTGGGACGAGCTCGGGGCGACACTAAAAAGCGCATGTCCGAAGTGCTTCGAGGATTGGAAAAAGCTCTGACACGAGTCTGTTATACCTGAGGTCGCAAATAGACATTGATGAAGATGACAAAATAGACATTGATGAAGAAATCAATATTTTTTGAGAAAAATAAAAACGTGAGTTTATTATTAGAATAAACCTCGTACAATAACGGTTACGCACGTCATAGGCATGCATAAATGATATCACGTACGTAAATCGTTAGGCAAACAGCAATAACAATTGACACGAGAATAGTTTGCTTGAGGCATAATAGGAGCTAGGTTGGACAATTTCTAGTCAAAGTGGGACACTCTTACTGTATATCTGACATAATCGTGGGTGTGGTGTTTGACTGTGTACACGTGGCGCCTATGGATTACGTGGATAAAACCGGCATACACATTGGCTATGCTCTTGTTGCCTATGACGGCACGTGATACCCCGTGTGGGTGTCTTTAAACGCACGAGAAACATCGAACCAACGTGGTAACTATCCACCTTTTTTTTTCTCCTTGATCCGGTTCGAATTCTCTTCGCCTTCTTTCGCCAGATCGTTCAAGCACGCTACTCGCACATGCGAAAATATTAACAAAAAGCCTGACCACAGCCACATCACACGGTCCGGCCTGGGATCGCGGTCTCGCGCATTATGCAATTGAGCGAATAACTTTCGGTTCGCTTGTCACATATGAGAAAACGTTCGTCCGTATATGTGTGATGTATACAGGGTGACCGGTAATTCAATCTGTTTCTTGAAAGGGGTCATTCTAGTGATCTTTTTAGAGGTAAAATTGAACATCACCATCTAGGGATCAACATTTAGTCGTTACGGAAATACGATGATTTAACCATTATTTATTTTTATATTTTTTGTTTTTTTTTTCGCCGAAAAAACATTTTTTACAGAATTTTAATTTTCTCGGGATATTTCATTGATAGTCTACTAAACTATATCGTTAAATAAAATTGCTGTCCGAAAATCGTCCGACCTCGGAAATAAGGCATTTTACAGTATTGAATGGATATTTAAAAATAGTTCAAATTACTGAAAACTTGAGAAATGATAGTTCTTGGTGTTATAATAATTTATGAATTATTTTAGAATTGGTTAATAAATAATTTGTGCGTTTTGTCATATTTTATAGCTACTAATTTATTCAGAGCTTTAAGTTTGTATTATTTAGACAGCTTCCGCGTAGTAATAGAAAATAAACATTTCTAAGTGTTTATTTATTATTAAATTAGTTATTTGTAAGGCTAAACTATTTTTTACTAACTTAGGCTTAAGGCTAATTCTTTTTTACTAATTTTTCACCTCACGACTCCAATAATATCTTAATGAGAACATTCATTAGTCAGCTCAAAGAAAAGTATCACTTGAATATTCAGAATGGAAAATGTTTTTTTTTTTAATTATTAAAAATTTGGTGATAAGTCTAAAAATTTCAAAAAATCGTAAAACCATGATAACTCAGTATTAGATTTCAATCCCAATTCGATGTGGCTTAAATTTATTCAAATGAGCCTCTGAAATTATCCTTTTAATCGAATAGGTCGAATTAACGGTCACCCTGTATATGTTTTCATTATTATGCCGATTATGTTTTCATTTCCCTTCTTCCCCAAATGCCTTTATGCAGGACCGGTTATAAACGCATTTAATGAGCCAGCACCGCGAGAGGAAATAATAACGTTGTTCCACGACCACACCGTGCAATCATATATCAGTCTAGTCATTGTTCCCAGGCAATGAATATATATTTTATTTAATATAAGTGTCCGCAAAATCCAATACGTGTAGATATTCAACGTGACGACCTACGTGTGTGCGAATCAATTAATGATAATTCATTGCCACGTAACAATCAACGGAAATCATTCTGATGCACTTGATACACCGCGTGAATGGAAAATTGTTTTTTTTTTTTTGTTGAGAACTTGCAATCTCGTTTGTATGCGAAGGAACAACGGCTGAATGATTGTTTTTACACCGACCAACTTCCATATTATTTACTATTTGCAATGGATATCACGCTGAGGATTTTGCATTTTTATTGGAGTCGTTTGGGTCAAGTGTGCGCACTTTGCAATTCGAATTATATCAGGCAGGTGGGCTATTTATACAACTAATGATCAAGGTAAGAAACTTTGCAGACAATCGTTATATTTATTACAAAATATATAAAATTTACTAAAAAAAAATTAATTAAGAAAATTTGATCTTGTGGGGTTAGTAGACGCAGAGCAGAAACGTAGGTGCATTTTGTAAATAAATATATAAATATTATACCAATTTGGTAACATTTATATATATAAATTCTCTAACATTTAAATATTTATATTTTTATTACGTATAAATTAAATTCGGTTGCACACACTTACCCCGATTGTCCTGATTGACAAAGGCAACCCAATGATTCGTTCGATCAAAAATGCATAAAATTTTAGCTAGAATTATTGATGAGCGAAATAGGAAAATGAAAGAGAAAGGTAACGAGGAAAAATGGACAAGACGATATTGGAGGACTCGGCATACATCAATCATTCGAAAGACAGTCATTTTAGCGATGTCAGTTCGTACGTTATTTTTTCTATCCGACGTGTTTCTCTTGGACATTCTGGTTCTGGATTTGTTGAACCAGATGTTGCGCGGATCTTGCTTGTCCGCGTGCGAACATTGGGGAATAGAGGAAGCGAAGACTAGGGTGGTGAATGCTTTGGAGGGAGGAGCAGCATTGCCATAATGCAGAAAGGGAATCAAAGAAAGGGGATGCAACTTTTCGGGGAAAGTACGAACGAAGGAAATATCGGGATGAAAAAATCTAGAGAGGCGTGACCCTTTGTCACAATATGTACAAGATTCTGGCCCCCGGTCATCCCTGTGGACACAGAGGATGAAACGCAGGAATATATATCACGAAAATACTGAAAGTTCGAAGACATTCGTCTTTGGGGGCGTTGTTGAAGGGTCCTTTTGTCCTCGTAGTACGAATTATACGAACGCCCAATGTCTGCGAACGTACATTTCGATAAATAGATGTTTATTCAATGATCGTTTCGAAGATCATCCTGTCCTTAAAATCATCACCACGTTGAAGCGACTTACGAAAAGATTTGAAAATAGCCAGATGTGCCAATTTCCAATTTTACGTAGGTCAAAGGTCATCAATATGTACTTTTTGGATGTAAGGAAATAAAAACTCATTCGTTCGTTTATTTTTCGCTGTACGTTGCATAAATCATCATCGCCACTGTTACTCTCATAAATCTTGGCAACTCGTTATTGACGCACTTATGATACTCCCCCAGTAAATGGAAATATTGCAATTCGTTATTCTCGCGGGTTAACTCTTGGGTTCCTTTTAATTGGACAAGGAATACGAGAACTTTGAACAACCGCGGATCTCTGATCTTCCTGCAGAAACGGCATTGTTACTTTGCGTGAAACGATGTTATCTTTCAGGATGTTCTTCAAGGTTCCTGATCCTAGCGACTCTGCGTGTCAAAGTTGACTGCGCATCTGGGTCATGTGCGGAGTGAACAAGGAGCTGACTGAACCGTTGCTAAAGCTGTTATCAATTGGGAAAGTGCATCATCGGTCTTTCAAAATTAAAATCAAAATAAACCCGAAAATGAATAAATCAATTATGGATTATCATGTTTCGATTTGAATATATGTAAATTAATGACGAAATAATGGATCATTAAGTTTGGGTTTGGGCTTTAAAATGAATTGGTATGTTTTTTATAAAAATTGATTTTTTAATAAAAATATTATTCTTTGTTTAAGATTTTTATTTAATTTTATAAATATTATTATTATTATTTTATATATATTTATTTCTCTATAATATTAGAGTTCTTTCGTTAGTCTACAGAAATTAGATATAAAAATCAATCATTATATTTTGAAAAATATGGAAAAATGGTGTTTATCGTTGAAGCGAATACTTATTTATGAAATCGAACAGAATATCTGTTCAACGGTAGCAGAGAGAAGAAAAGAGGTCAACGAAGTACCAAAAGGTAATGAGGAGTCTCTGCTTTATTTGACTTTTATCGAATATGTTTCGTGTGTGCTCATTTAAGAAGTTTAATGTACTCCGTAAATTTGACCGTTTTCCGGAGATGAATTCTCATTGCTAATTGGTCATACATTATGTAGTTCGAGATCGAGTTGCATGCGAAATGCGAAGACGTGAGCCAATAAATGTTTATTCGTTTGGCTTCCAGAAAGTCATAATTCGATTATCGAAAATGTAAAACGCGTTTCCAGTGAGTGACGATAATTGCACCCTCATTTGCCCTGGACCTGAATTTTTTATATTCTTGACGAGAGTATTGAAGTAGTGAAGTCAGAATTTCACACTCAATTTACAGTGTCATGAATTTGACTTATTGAAAAATTCGTGTAAATTTGAATTAATGAAAATAATTGATAAGCAATGAAATTATCATTATTTAAATACAGGGACATATATACTGCCGATTCGTAGTTCTGGTACTTAGACTCATTCTAATATAAAAATAAAAAAAATGTTTCTGCCATGAAAAAGTCGAATTCAAAACGAAACAAAAAATTGAATTTCAATTAGAAACAGCTTGAACTATTTGGATTGGTATACGAGTGGATTATGTAAAGATATCAGATCAATGCTCCATAATTATTTGATAATTATTACTGACAATTAAAGTTTAAATCCTAAACTATAAAATAATGCAAAAAAAGGATGTTTTTTTAATTTACAACGAATATAAAAGCATTTACATGTTTCAATGTGGAAATTTGTTTAATTCAGCCATTTTTGTTTCCTCGAAACAAAAATGGCTGTGATCAGTGGACGATCGATAGAAAAATGGTTTTAACCCAAACAAACCCAAACAAAAATGGCAATGATCAGTGGACGATCGATAGAAAAATGGTTTTAACCCAAACAGACCCAAACAAAAATGGCAGTAATCAGTGGACGATCGATAGAAAAATGAATGTACGTTTAAAATGCGTTTAATCGTGGGAAAAGCAGAGCTAGCGCAGTCTTCAATAAAGACTTTCAGTCAAAGCGAAGCGTGGAACGTCAAGGTGTATAAGTTGTAACCAACGAAACGAAGAATCGATACGCAGCCGGAGACTCGCTGCTCTACTCAACCTACAACATTGTTGGAACCCCTAAATGAATAACTTCGGGAAGCAATGAACCCTCGAGTTTGTTTATAATTCAACGGGTATCCAGACGGGTGCAGATATATATTGAAAAATCTGACGATGCTATCGGGAGTGTTCCAGGACCATATCAAACTGCAATTAAGTCATTACTGGATGGATAGTCAGGCTAAAAGTTAATTGTAAAAGTGGGAATCGTGGATTTATAAATCCGGAACGTGTAATACATATTTAACGTTACAAATAGTTCATTTAATAATAAATTCCCCCGCAGAAATGTTTACTTCCGACTTTCAATAATAATTGAAATCAACATTTGACGCTTCGAACTGTCAATTTTTTAGACATTTTAAAATGGTTAATTTACATTTAATAAAATTACATTGCGTTACAATTTTTAAATCTATTTTTATTAAAGATCAGATCAATTATTAATCTGGAATTTATCTTTAAATTTAATTAATTGAAATTCATTGAAGTTTACCTCTAAAATTGAATTAATACATTTAGATCACTTTGTTATCATCAATAATTACCCCTCAATGTATATTGTATTTTCCAATGATCCCTGATTAAGAAAACGTTAAAATAAATCTTTCACTATTTTATAAATCGATTGCCGAACTCGTCATTTATTTATTACGTGGAATCGACGCTAATTAATCGCCCGATTAAAAATGTTGATGATCGAATATTTTCAGAATTTCCGACGATTCGGTTCCATTAATTTTTCAACGATTGATGTCGGCAGTAGCTGTATTCCTATGAGTGATCAAGTTAAATACTAATTAGTGTGTAACTATGAAAGTATTTATTAAACAATTCTAAAATAATTAATCGATTATTATTTTATCGAGATCCATCGTTCCTCAAACTTTCAAGAATTTTGGTAATCTTTTTTTAATATGTAGACGGTAATACTTGAATTATTCAAGTTATAGGATTCCCTAAACTTTATTAGGGCCCTAATCGGATAGCCTCGCTAAGGCCCTTAGTGGCCGATTACACATTGCTACTTTGCTAGGCAGAATAATAAAGCCTTTTAAACTTGCCTTAACGTCGCCTCGTGGAAACCATGGTGGCCCCGTAATATCGAGTACACTGCGTTTACCAATAAATCGAATTAGGTTAATTCGACAAAGTACTTAACCTGCTCGAGCGTATATTTTTTTGATTAGGTTCGATTTTATTGAAGGCTCAATCAGGGCCAATAAAAAACTGGTATATCACGAAACGAAACGCCTCTGAATATCTTCTGAAAAGACAATAAACCAATAAAATAATAACGCGAGTAGTCTAAACTAATAACGTTATTGCTTTATTGGCTCTATTAGGATCTGTGATGTGAAATGTGGCCCGAAAAAATTGAACTCTTCTTAAGGCAATGCCTTCGATATAAATGAAACAAAGCCATACGATAGTAGTATTAAATTTCAATTGGAAACATAGATATCGATGAAAATTGAATTCCCGAAGTTTTCTCAGCGTGAAAACGATCGAAAACAGATTAAATGCGAAAGATTGCGAAAGCACTTCGAGTAACGAGTTGAAAGTGCGTTTCCACGACTTTCCTATAATATTTCCAAAATCAGATTATTCTGGAAATGCGATAAACAACTGATCGATTATAAGCTTGGATTTTCGATTCGTATCATGTTGATACAAACGTCCCCAACATACGTTGACACTATCAGCCATTTAGCATGTTTAGTTTTATTTTCGATACATACAAAAGTCAAACCTGTTTCGGTGTGCTTGGCGTTTTGTTTGATATCGAAAACGATAATGCACCTGGCCCCGAGCATCGTTGCTCGTTTGTGATTTCGTTGGCGAAAAACAAGAGCGTAATCAGGCCTCAGTCAGCGTATTCACCGGACTTGGTCCCCGCAACGTTTTTTCTCTTTCCAAAACTGCAACAGAGCCGAGAAAGGACGGAGTTTTGCCACGATTGAGGAGATAAAGAGCGCATCGCTGGAACGAGATCGAGGCGACACCAAAAAGCGCTTATCAGAACGTGCTTCGAGGATTGAAAAAAGACCTAGCGCGAGTCTGTTATATCTGGGGTGCGTTACCTTGAAGTTGACAAAATAGATATTGATGAACGAGCCAATATTTTTCATGATAAATATAAAGTCACCTTATTTTTTGAACAAACATCGTATACCACGACACCCTCCTCTTCCTCACATACCCAACCTCAAGAATCAGCTTTGCAAGGCTCCGGTACCGAATTGGCATTTTTTGTCGTTTCCCACCGCAAACGCACCACAAACTCGGTTCTTCCTCGCGCGGTTACTCCCGGGACAATTTTTCGAGCCGTCCACGAAGGGCTTCTGCATCAATCTTCGTTCTCGCGGTGCAGAACAGAGAGAAGAAAGATAAAAAAAAGCATCGACATAATGTTCAATCGAGAAGAGTTCGCGTCTCGTGTGTGGCTCGTGTATAACGAACACGAGACAATGTGCATCTTGAGAGCCCATGTCAAATTAATTCGCCACTCGATATTTTTATTCGTTCGAAAAAACTGATCGGTTTCGACCAAATATATATGTGAGAGACGGGCCGCAAGAAGTGAACGAGCCAACCGAGATGTCTGGCTGTAAATAGTGCCTAGTAACGAGCGATTCGTCTCTTCGATAAGAAACAAAACGATTTGATGATCCTATAGGCTTTGAGAAAACTTGGGTCCCCTTTCGATCGGATCAACCCCGCTATCCTTTTCCTTTCCTTCCTTTCGTCGTTTATTCTTATTTTTTGTCCTATCCAGTCGTTTATTTGTTCAACAAACCCTGGGGAATCGTTCAAACCCGATACTCGCAGGTCCAGAACCAAATTAGATCGAAACTGATGCTATTCCTGATATGGCGGATTTCGCGCGAAAGTACAGTGTCCGGTTAGACAAAAGAAAGAATTTGGAAGCTTTGCGCGGCGGCTGGATCATGGATCATGACGTTTTCTACATTTATGAAGGTATTGATGGAACGCTAATGGAAAATAAAGTTCGTCAATAGTACGATGTACAAATGGTTGAAACAAATAGCTGTTCGAGTTTCCTAATGTGAGATCGAACAAAGCATCCTCAATCGCTATGTCGTTCCGTCCCTTCCATAAACAATCTTTCACGTTTTATGTCTTTTAAAGTTTGAAACAAAAATACAAACTTTAAATTATTCCAAAATACAATTTTGCAATCGTTCGAATATAAAATATGATATATTTTTTTACTATGGATTTGTGCCTGTAACGAATGAATAAACGATCAAGAATCATCATCATGAAGAACCTAATCATGGAGAAATTTTATACGTCCTGCTGGAAAAAAATGTCAAATTGGATCGAACTAAAATGGCAATTTCAAAAGAACGTAAAATCTGGGTTTTTTTATGGACAATAGTATCGACGATGATTTTTTACTGACGATATATTATATTATTTTTATTCCAACGAAACATTATAAATGAAAATAACACTAAATAATTAATTAGCACTATAACTCTTCGTAAACCACATTTTCCTTTGTTATCGCAACTGATTCAAAACCGGAAGATTTATAATTATGCCCTGGAGAGAAAATAGTCCCAATGGAAATGACCAAATTAAGGGTTTCAATGAGTTTCGTAATATCTATCAGTTTCGTTTCATCGAACTGATGAAAGTCGATGAACGAGCGATGAAAATTCATCTGCAAAGTGTTTCGGAATTTCGATTTGGATCGAAGGTCGAAATAAAAATGAGTTCGGATGAGCAGTCATCAATAAAGTATCGTTTATCGGAGGATTCGCGACGACGTTTTTCGTTTTTGTTTTCTTCCTTTCCTTTTTCGTATTTTTATTGTTTGTTTTTTTTTTTACTTTTGCGTCCCAGGCGTATAACCGGCTGTTCGGCTTGGACAAAAGATTCGGGTTGGGCAGGTGAATCGATCAGGGAAAGTGAGACAATCGAATTTACGATGTTACTAATGATTCGATCGACGTGGATGGCCTATATATCGCATTTTTATTTGATATATATTTCGTTGTTTTTTTTCTTGCTGCATATTTGCTCGAAGACGCAATTCCGATGGGGCCCTCCACCAAATCGTACATCCGCGAAAGGTTCATACGTGTGTACGCGTTTAATCGTATATACAGGTGGAACACAAAGAGCGGTTCTTCGAACACGGCCATTCTACCTGTGCTATTGCACCAGCCCCGATCTCACATTCGGAATATTCGATCGGATTCGTGTTTTTTTGAACGATTCCACTCCAGCAGCCCTCGGACAACCTTCAATTTGGATAATACAACGCGTCGTTGTCCAACCTTTCGTTTCGGTTCTACGGTTCTTAAATCAATAAATCTCTCGACCCCTCACCCTCCCCCGCGCTACTCGTCACCATCTTTTTTATTGCACATGTGTACCGAGGCAAATGGCTGATTCGAAGCCTTCCTCTGTCTCTGTGGTTTTTCGTACATCTGGCTGTTTTCAGGACGATCCTATAAGGTTTTATTTTCCAACGATAGTTTAACGATTTTTTCATGAGGCGAGTCTTCGAATCATTTTTATGCAACAATTAATACTCATGTATGCGTTTGTTTGTTTGTATATAAAATTGTTTCAAAATATATGCTTGAAAAATGTTTTTTTTATGTCGACGAAAGCGGAAATTAATTTCTTGTTACCAAGTCGTTTAGATTTTTTAACTCAGTTGTTTCCAAGTTTTTACGAAGTTTCACGAAGTTCTGATGATCACGATTGAAACTAAGGGAACGTTTGCGTTAAGTGCAAATTTATGTGTACAAAAAATATACATTAAGAAAAAACAATCTCTTATTTAAATCAGTAAAAATGAGAAAATAATAATTTCATATTCAGTCACTTATATGTGAATAAAGCACCAAAATTTTTGGGCACTCAACTTTTTCAATGATTCATCAACTTTATCAATTCAGCTTCGTTAATATACTTAAATTGGTGCAGTAGTTGGAGAAATTAATATTACAGGTTTATACTGAGATTCACGAATTTTATTTAATAAATTTTAGGCTGTTTTATAATTAATCGAAGACATTTAATATGATAGCGAATTTATGTAAATTTAAAGTTACAAATGCCATTTTTAAATACCCTACGTCTTTATCTATAATCACACGTAAATGACTTTGTAAAAAATGATTGTCTACCTTTATTATTATAAACTTTATTTAATGAACTACAATCCATCGAGAAACACAATACCTACCTCAAATTTCCGAGAATTTCCACAACATTATTTGAATACGGTGAATGGTTTGAATTCTCTGTTTTTCCAAATACCCTGCTGCATTACTCGAATAATGATGATCGATAAAATTCGTGAAATTGTTTCTTCGATTTTTATCAGCCGCGTTAAAATCGGAGATTTCGGGCTTTCGATTGATTGTCAATTAGTCCGAAGCTCCATCGGGTGGGCTCTTCCGGTCGTTAGCTTTTTTCACGATTGAAAAATAAAGATCAGCTAAAAAAAAGTATTCACACACAAAATCTCCAATAAATTTCCTATAGCCCCATTAAATTGATAGGCGCGTTCAGCGAATATCAGAGTTTCGTTGAATTCATAAATGCTCGGGTATAAAATCCATCGCGCAACGAGGACACACAAGCGTACACGTGTGCAAACATAAGTATTCCGCTTTTCACACAGGACGCTTCAAAAGCGTTGAAAGGGCTGTCTGGATTTTCCAGGCTCTCGCTCGCGTCGCGTTTGATTTTCATGCTGATCTTCGAATATTTCACGTTCCCGATGCAACAGATTTCAATGAATGAATAAATACTTTTCGAGACAAATAAAAAGTAAGGGTAAAGAGTTTATTTTTTGAGCAAACCTCGTGGAGAGTACACAAATGGGATATGAAAATTGAAAAACTACGTTTTCAAAAGTACTCACACGCGAATTTGCGCACATACACGTATATATATATTTATGGAGTTTAAAATCTGAAAAAATACGAAATACAAAATTTGGTAAATATTCGGAAACGTAAATCCTGTCAGAATCGAGCGGTTTTTTTTGTGTTTTTTCGTTTGATTTCCTGCTTTTTAGCGGGAGTTGCACTTCCGAATATTAACCAAATTTTTAATTGTTCTCCGTTGTTTCTCCCTTGATTTTTCAAATACAATATTTCTATTTATTTCAAATATATTTTTAAAAATACATTTATTTCAAGCAGATCTTTAAAATATCTTTATTTTAAACACTATTTACTACAAATACGACTTTCCCCCAACTGCCTTACAATTTCATGACCGCACAAAAAAAAGTGATTTTTTTCCCGTCGAAATACCAGCGATCCAAGCGATCCTTGTTCGGAAATCGATGTTTGACATATTTGTTTTTTAATCATGCGACCAACACGGACTTACACGTGTTTCATATATCACTCATGTTGGCTCGCGGCTATTCCGCGTTGAATTCACACGACTAATGCGAGACACACCCTACCCTACCACCATATAATATATACATATATATATATATATATATATATATATATATATATATATTCCCCCTCACCCCTTCACTCAGTCTTAACCAACCTTTCTCTTTCTATCTTTCCGCCATTTTTTTACCTGCATCGGTACGACGTTTTCAGAGCTCTCTGGGTTTACCCATACACCCATAGATACAAATGTACGCTCGAAAACGTTCCACTCTTGCAACTCGGAGATTAGGAAACTGGCATACCGCGAGAGAGCAAAATATTCGTGGTTTTCCTCGGGCGCACAAAATCGCGGCGTTTCCCCTATAGAAAACTCGAGCGGTATTCGCCACTCATTAGAGACGCGCGCAATGGAGACCGCATTTGCAAGCATTGCAGACACGCCTGTGTAACGAGATGGGGGGGGGGGGGGGGGGGGGGGGGGGGGGGGGGGGGGGGGGGGGGGGGGGGGGGGGGGGGGGGGGGGGGGGGGGGGGGGGGGGGGGGGGGGGGGGGTGGTTACGGAAGAAGAGAAAAGGAAAGCTGCAACTAACTGCATAGAACTGCAAGTGCAATCGTACGAATCGTTTGTGCGAAGGAATTCGCCATTATTATCCATTTGAAATGAGATCGAAACGAGAATCCAGATTCGAACGTACTTCCGGTTGTGGAATGTCTGCCGCGGTAAAGGAAACTCGGAGGAACGCTCTCGTCTGTTGAGAGGAGCCTGGGGACTCATCCAGGATCGATATGACGACGAACACAAATTCTCACGATTAAAAGCATTTTTCTTGATTATCGTTTAAGGGAATGACGAACACGTTGGAAACTTTTGACGCGGCACCTCGTTACGTCAGTAATGACAATTTTGGGATTTTGCGCTGCGAGTAACTACCCACGGATGGCACGCCCCGCACGCGAATTCGCCCGCGAACTCTCGACTTTTCGGGCGAAGAATCGTGGCAGGAC